>OZ023323.1:12382908-12648712 GCA_964007375.1 Ophion obscuratus | reverse complement strand
ATCTGCATACCACAACTGTGTATACACAGCCTGTATATATATATATATACACACACACCAGGTGTGTAAGTATGAAACCGGAATTTTTGTACAGAAAAAACACGTTTATTGTAACGATATGATATAAAGTATCATATCATTACCGTAGGTACATCCGCCGGTTGTTGTTGTGTTTGAGCGTCGTTTTCGTCCAACAAGGCTTGCAGGTCAGCGTCTTCAAACTTTTTCGGTGGTCTTCCACGTTCTTCGTTCCTCACGTCAAAATCGCCACTTTTGAACCGTTTGAACCACTCGAAACACTGTGTTTTACCGAGAGCATGCTCACCAAACGCCTCCACAAGCATTCGATGCGATTCGGCTGCGGTTTTCTTCAGATGAAAACAGAAAAGTAGTGCTGTCGGCAAATCGTAATTTGTTGGCACAAAACTCGACATGTTTATCTCTAATAAACTAATGCTACTGAATGAAACTCGTGTTATTGCGAGTTGGAAATCTTTGTCGGATATCAATACAATAACAAGACACCGCTGACGTGATGTGTCGGTAACTGCATCGACATCTAGCACCACCTATGGGCAAATTCCGGTTTCATACTTACACACCTGGTATATATATATACACACACACACACACACACACGTATATAACGCGTATGTATGAGGCACTCCACCTAAAGCCAAAAGGACTATTGATCACGATAATAGCATTTTTTGAGACTCGTGTCTAATTTGTCAACGGCGTAGTCGGGTGAAGAACAAAAATGCAGAGAATTATAGAGAAGACGAGAAAGAGAAAGAGAGATAGAGGGGGAAAAGATAGAGAGAATCCGAACGATTGTAATTTGTTAATTTGTGTATAAAATGATGATAATTGTAATAATAATAATGATGATAACAATAATAAAAATATAGCAAACTGGAAAATCGCTCATCGATTGCCGCTTTTCCAAGCTAGAGGGTGAGCGGCTACTGCAGTCCACAGTCGTGTTACTTACGTAAATGCAGGGATCCGAGGATGACCGCCTTTTGCATCCGATCTTCTAGCAACCTTACACTGAATTTGCAAACCGGTATGACGGCGAGGCCTGACACAAAAGATTCGTTAATCCCCCAAGCGCGTCCATGATGAGGACAACGAGAGTCACCCTGAATCCCCAGTGTGGATGACGCAGCTCGGCCAGGAGAGGTTAATACTTAACCCGTTTTTCCTTTTGCTTCGGCCGCGTCAAAATCGAAGCGGGCAACACCAGGTTTAGGCGTTTGTTGTGGCCCGATGGACGCGGACGAGTAGTTCCAATAAATCTTGTACCTCTCGCCCACGATAATGTACTCAACATTAGCGGATAAATAAGGCGGCACGGGATCCCGGCCTATCCCATAAGAGTGCCGTAGATGATAACAGAGCACCCTCAGAGCCGCGTTGTGGTGATGGATATAGCCGAAGATTGCATATACTGGGCAGGCTAACAGTGATGGATTCGTGCAAGGAGACTATAGGGAAGGAGTCCAATCTCCGTATTCTGGCGCGTCCGTAAAAGTGGGATAAAATTGGGTTCCGCATAAGCGGCACTGGGAAAGTGAATCATTGTGTGCATAAATACATGTATGTCTTGCGCACGCGTTGTTATCAGCTCTCTGTGTTGGTATTAGATGTCACATGAGCTGAACATTTTCTTAACCTTAATTCATTTTATAAATAAATTTCGTGTAGCTATAGAAGTGCTTTAAGATGTTTCTACATTTAAGTCGTAGCGCAATAACCTGATTATGAAAAAAAACCCTTAAAAATGCCATAACAATTGATGTCCGACGTAAATGTACATTCCATTCAAATGCGGTCAGGTGGCCAAGATCATAGTGTAAAATATGTGGAAAATGTCAACGACTGGGACATGCGAGTGTAAATTGCAACCTCACATATCACTGCGTCAAGTGTAGTGCTTCACACGAAAACGGAAAACGTACTTTAAATAACTCATCAGCTAAACAGCTCCACCGCTGTGCAAATTGCAATAACCTAGATCACCCCGTGATCATAAGTGATGTCTATACTACAAGGTCATATACAAACGCTCATAAAGTGAGAGACATTAGCCGACAACTCATCGAAAGAATTGAAGTGATACACCGGAAAGTCACATCGGAAATATCCTTTGCATAAGCTATCGCAATATCCGCAGTGACAGTAGCAACACAGACATTAGCGAGCATCATCCGCAGCATCACGCGACTCACTGCTACCATAAGCCATCTTTTTACATTTCACATTTATTAAAATAATATCAAGACTTAAAGCTGCTGATAACAACAGTTCAAAGTCTTTAATCTAACTACTACTGAAATACGTTTGTTTGTTAAGTTTAATTTTACGCACAATATCACAAAACTGTATGGCACCGCGCGAGGTAAATACTGCTTTCGATTCTCTCCTCGTAAAGTTTTTTTTATAACTGAATTTTATTACCTTGATTATAATGATTTGTTACACCTTTTATCGGTCAATTAGTTTGATTATTGATTACATTTGTTATAAGAATCATGATAACGCAAATAAAAGTAGCAATAATTCCTAAAAGCTATTAACGTTAATGTGTTTATCGATGGTTGATGGCCTTTTTGTAACTATCCAAAAATGCATTATAAAAATTATTAATAAAACAAAAATTTAAGTACTTTGTCAAAATTGTCATACCAATTATTGCATTAAACTGATTAGACGAACTAGATCGTAAGCAAACAATCTTAGTGCACGATAGGTGTTTTTTTGACAAGCGTCAGCAATTAGCCGCCATGACAGTCAGTTTCAGCCTGTGCACTGGTTGTATTACTATATTTTAGATACACTATGGACACGGACGATGCCTACAGGCCATATTTAACGGGAGGGTAGGGGTTTCAGCGTAAAAAGAAAACACTTTTTTGCGAATTTTTTCATCTATATGGATAGAGTAAATTTATTGAAACTTTTGTACATTGTTAAGCGTCATTTCAAGAACATTCTGTGATATTTGTACGCGAAAATATCCACAAACAAGCCGGTGACAAAGCTTTTCTAAGAACGCCTTTGGAAAAACACGATTTGCGGTGTTCACTGTACCTCAGCTAGAAATTATCTGAAATCAAGTACCATTAAAATTTAGTCAAAGTATCATCAAATCCTCCCCCCAACGGTCTATGATATTTTTTTTCTCATTTCTAAATTTTTGGTGGTCATGTAAAGTCAAAAGTGCTATTTTTCACGAAAAATTCCACCATTTTAGGGGTGGAAAACCCCCTCAATGTAAAAAAATCTCAAACTAACCGTTGGGGGGGGGTATTTCATATGTAGAAAGTGTGTACCAAGTTTGAAATAAATCGGTCATGTAGTTTTCAAATGGCAGTGAACACGGACTTTGAAAAAGTGCTTTCGAGAAAAACGCGTTTGAAGTTTAGAGAAGTCGGAGCTACAGTGTTAGAGGAGCGGGACTAAATAGTCAATAACTTCGAGAGTTTTACTCTGATTGACTTGAAATTTTGGGATTATATTCTTGAAATGTTTAATTATAAGAAAATACCAACAAAAAAAATCGATTTTTTGCAAGTGCAAACCCCTATCCTCCCCTTTACACCACGCTCTTGGGTCAAATTTACGGACGTTTCTTATACCGTCTCACCATACGAAGATTGGACTCCTTCCCTATAGTCTCCTTGCATTAGTGTTTCAGGCGATTGTTTGCATGTCCGACACAAAATGGTCGGCAAGTCGTCGGCGCGAGCATGGCGGCTTGCCAATACACTCGGTTGCCTAAATATCGACGTTGGCAGGCAATGAGGACTGCCGAGCAGACTGTCCTGACTCGGTCGCACGTGGGTAGACCAATGCACGGTGTGGTTTCCAACACATCGAGGCGCAAGGGCTGTCCGCCCAGCTGACCTTTTCCTTCTGGCGGTCAGATAGACTGATGTCTGAGACCAAAAGGTTCATCTGCGCCTGTCAAGACGGAGTTGTCAACACAATGGTTTATCGCAGCCGCGATCGTGTCAGCCACTTCCGACCATTTTGTGTCGTGCATGCAAACAATCGCCGGAGACACTAATGCATTTACTATTAGCCTGCCCAGCGTATGCGGTCTCCGGCTATTATCCATCGTCATAGCGCGACCCTGAGCGTGTTGCATTATCATCTACGGCACTCTTATGGGATAGACCCAGAGACCGTACCGCCTTATTTACCAGAAGATATTGAGTCCCTTGTTGTGGGCGAAATGTACAAGATTTATTGGAGCTTCTCTTTCGCGACCATCAGTCATTGGTCCCGGGCGAGCTGCGTCGCCTGCACTGGAGATTCAGGGTGACTCTCGTTCTCTTCATTATCGGCGCGTCGGGGGGTTGAAGGCTTTTTTTTATCAGGCCTCGCCGGCTTATCGGTTTGCAAACACAGTCTCCGGTTGCTAGCAGGTCGGATGCAGAAGGTGGTTGGGCTTGGATCCCTCCGTTTACTCAGGCAACACAATTGTGGAGCGCAGTAGCTGCTCACCCTCTGGTTTGAGGGTGCGGCTATCGCACAGCGATATTCAATTTTTCTCATGTCTTTTCGACTAGGCAGCAGCCGAGATGGCGTCGAAGCCCTCGAGTGCCGCCCAGCATTGTTGTTCCGGTCTAGATTAAGATAGAGCCTTACCCCTGAGAATGGGTGAATGTCTCCCAGTGAAAACTGAGGATGTGTATTGCCCGGAGTATCAATTCGATCATTATAATAGGAATAATTATTATAAACGATAATAATGATAATAAAAATAATACCAGTAGAAATAATATCATAATGAAATATCTTTATATCGTTATGATGATTATTATTACTAATTATAATTACTAATTACATAATTATTACTAATTGTTACTAATTATTAATAATTATCAAAATATCATAGAAATACCAGTAGAAATAATATAATGAAATCCTCGAAATGCAGCAGTGAATTCAAATTATTATTATTCTTCAAAATGTTTTCCCTCAACAGCTTCAATTTCGCGAATGAAACTAAAAAAATGCACACGCCTATCGAATTGCGAAACAACGAACTTTTCCTCCGTGAAACATTATATTCACGTTCGTGCAATTTGAATGTTTGTATCTAGAATTACGATTATTATTCCTTGGGAAGACGCGAACGCGTTGCGCTATCATTTATTTACGGTCATCGATATCTGTGAATTACGCGTGTACGGGCGCACAGCGGTGTGGCTGGTATTATAATCAAACCGAGAGCAAATGGAGGGAGAGATAGACGAGAGGAGCGCGCGCGGTGGTCTCATTAAACGCGTGCATGCCCACCTGCACTTCTTCGGTAGCGTCAGTGCGAGACTACGTAATGAGCATCGGTTAATTAGAACGAGGATATAGGATGCGCTGGGGGGTTTACACGGTTGCATATACATATAACGCAACTGTATCCGGAACTGTTGCATACGCAACGCAAACACGAGTAGTATCGTGACATATCACACGTTGGTACGCAACGAACTGACGCCATATGAAGCACGAAGAAACACACACACACACACACGCACACGCACACGCACGCACACGCACACACACACGCACACACATCGAAGCCCGTCCGGACAAAATATCGCGTATTTGTGCGATGAGTAGTATATGCCAAAAACATTGAGCAGTCTGGAAAACAAAAAAATTCCATTCCGAGTTCAGGAGAATCAAGATAATTACATTCGAAACATATAAGATAATTAAATTGCGACAAAAAAGTTTTCCAGGAGTGTTTCGTACTCAAAATTGAATAATCTTCATTCTGGTGTACTCAAAACCCAAACAAATTGGAATTTCTATTTTTTTTTTCAGAATGCTCTATTTTTTTTTGGCGAATACTACTTATCGCAAAAATACGCGATATTTTTTTTCGAAGAGGACTTTTACAATAATATTTTTCTCGGTGAGAAAATATTCGTGCAAGATCCTTAAAAACACATGGTTACCTTATAAATATGATCCTCGATATACACTCTTGGCCAAAGGTATAAAGCACCCTATAATTTTTCTGTCCGGACAAAATCTCGAATATCTCGGCGAAAAAAATCGTAAACCAATTTACCAAACGGCGTTTTGAAGAGGATAAAACCAGCTTCATTTTGCTTTTTTATTTTGGCGATTTAAAAAAAAATGCGTTTTTTTGCAAATATAGTTTTTTTCTTGAAAAGGCAGGTTTCCGACAAGTCGGTGTCGTGCGGCGTAACTCGATAACTATGAGATTTGGAATATTTACTCTAAGAAGTAAAAATTTGTATTTTGTTATTTTGGAGTCACTCAATGTTTAAAAGATTTTTTTTCAAAAATTTATTTATATCCCTAGTTTCGGTTGAAAGTCGTCGATTTGTCTCATTAATTTATTCCCGTTATACTGAAACAAAGATGTTTTAATGCAAATATCGAGAAGAGAAAAGGAGCACACACCCTTGGCCATTTAACACCCTTGAATTTTTAAGAGCAATTGGTCGTTTTATTTTTTTCGATCATCTTCGACTTGACTGACTGTCAGTTTTCATTCATTTAACTCCATACAAGCTCAGAACGTAATTTGATTAGTACGATCTAGAAATAAAATATGTATGTTTTCTCATATTGATATTTTCATGAAAACATCTTCGTTTCAAAGTAACAGCACTAAATTCATGAGACAAATCGTCGACTATCAACCGAAACGAGCGATACGAAGAAATTGCGGAAGAAAAATCTAGAAATAAAATGGGGTCATTCCAAATTAACAAAGTACAATTTTTTACTCATTAAACTGAATTTCCCAAACCTAATAGTTTTCAAGTTACGCCGCACGATGCCGGCTTAATGGAAACCATGCCGTTTTTTTCGAGAAAAAACTAAATTACTGTGCGAAAAAAATTGTAAACATTTTTTTTAACTATACTAAAGCTAACGGTTTATTTTTCAAAGATCTTTCACTAAACTGTGAAATTGCTATTTTCCCTAAGTCCAGCACCCGATTATGCAAAGTGCGAAAAACGTGAAAAACTGGCATTTTCAATATGAGGTACCGGGTACAAAAAGAAATCGCAAAACTAAAAAAGCAAAACGAAGTTGGTTTTGTCCTCTTCAAAACGCCGTTTGGCAAATTGGTTTACGATGTTTTTTTGCCAAGATAATCGATATTTTGTCCAAATAAAAAATGACAGGGTGCTTTATACTTTTGGCCAAGGATGTATATTTATAAATATTACAGTAACTTTAAACGTATCAATAATCGTACATATGCAATGTGCGTAAATATAAATAAATAAACAAATACACACACACACACACACACACACACACGTATAGTTACTCTTCTTAATTTGTCATGGTAGTATGGCGTGGGAAGGTGATGGGTGGATAAAGAGTGGTTGTCGCAAGCAAAGCTAAATATATATATATAAAGAGAAGAGAGCGAGCGCTGGAAGCTTTCCGCCATCCTGGATGAGGGATGAAAACGAGAAAAATGAACAACCCTTCAGAGCCCTTCGCGAGGCTACTCTTGCGGATTCCCGTCATGTAGAAAACAATGCCGCACGGAATCCTCGACAATACCCAAACGAGAAACTTCTCCGTCGACGTCGTCGTTGTGTCCACGTTTCCTTCCTCTTCCGCAACTAGCATCTGCGTATATATGTACATATTTACGTATATATATGTGTATGTTCATTTTCTCCGTATCTTACTCGAAGCTGAAGTGACGAGAGCATAAATGCGTGTAGAGCTATTCTAAATTACTCTCTCTCTCTCTCTCTCTCTCTCTCTCTCTCTCTCTCTCTCTCTCTCTCTCTCTCTCTCTCTCTCTCTCTCTCTCCCGCAGCTCGACGGAAACGACGAGAACGAAGCTTAAGAATATAGAAAATGTAAAAAAGAGTGAGCTACCCGAATACCGCAAATCGAGATGGCGCAAACGAAGAAAAAATAGATCATATTCACTTTTAGAGGTTGAAGCACCGTCAAGATTTTCGTCAGTGATTGGACATGAGAGAGGATTTTTTTTATCACTCATGCTCCTGCGTCATCGAATCCTGAGTAGGAAGAATCGGACGGAATTTTTTTTTTTTTAGAAAATACATTTTCCAATATTTTCTCAAAGAGTATTTATTGTCAACCAATTTTATCAATGTTAATTTAGAATGAGAAGTCCTTTCATCTCTTTGAAGGATTTCAATGGTTCGGTAAAATGGTTCGGTGGTAAAATTCATCTCCTTTTATTTCCGTTCGTAAAGAAATATTATTTGGTTTGAATTTAAAATTAACATTATTCAATTATTCAAAAATAAAAATCTGCCAATGTTAAATAAAAATAAAAGCTCTTATGTTTTAATTCCGAATTTTTATTTCCTCATTGCAGTTCAAATTATAAGTATTGGCAATTTACCTTCATTTTCTTCACGACAGTTAAAAATTACTACTTCTCATATTTTGATTTAAATCTGGACATATGCAAAAAAAAATCCATTGGAAATGATAGTCTTTTGAATCAAAATTACAATCAGATCGCCTTTATTCAAATAAAAAATTCAAACCCTTGTATCAATGAGTTTAAAATAAATAAAAAGAAAAATTCACGTAATACACGAAAGGAAGCGGAAGATGAAGAAAATCTTTGTGGCCAACGACGAATTTGAAAATTTCGTCTGAAATGTCGGCGTTTAGAAAAAAAATGTATACACCCAACCTGCGGACTATTTCCGTGCCACAGTGCAATCTTGTATTCTACTATGGACGCCGTCCCCGCATCCTTGCAATACCCCGAAGAAAGAGCCCCCCCCCCCCCCCCCGGATCCGCCGTTGGCTCATCTTTGGAAGATCCACGTATTGGCGTTACAAAGAGAAACATCGTAAAGAGAAAAGAGGTCTCTCTCTCTCTCTCTCTCTTTCCCTCTCTCTCTTATTCTCGTTTTATTCAGAGGATTCTCGGAGAGTAAGACATGTAATGAAACCAATCGGGATCGGTTTTCGTGGTTTCCTGCATAACTCTCTCCACCCCCCCCCCCCCCCCCCCTCTCTCTCACCCTTCTTTCTCTCGGTCGTTCCGTGCCATCTAGCCAAAAAGGGACGAAAAATAAAGCTTTGGTTATTGGGAGATCGGAATCCGAGATGACAATGGTACCATACCTACGTATGAAAAAAATCGCCTCGAGGAATCGCACAACCTTTGACAGTCGCGTAGCGACCATTTTTTGTCAGTTTTACTCCCTCGTGGTGTTTTTTCCACTTCTACATCAAAAGAAAAACATGCCATTTTTTAATTTTTTTCTTGTTCTGTGCAAATGTTTAATAATCATATCGTACTACTATCTGTTTATCAGCAGAGCAATATCATCATTAGAGGCGAAAAGTATAATTTCATTCAGATGCGACACGGAAATTGTTGTTGCTTGTACATCGATTACACGTTTTCAATACCATTGTTGATAACCAATGTAGAATCCCATATAATAATTCAATAATAATGATATTGTAATTAACAATAATGCAATCGACTGTCATCCTACCCAGTGTAATGCAGTCACCGGCAGTGTGCATCACCATAATGCGGTGTTGTATTATCACCTACGACACTCTCACTAAACTTACACTGAGAAAAAAAAAACCACTTGAATCAAAAAAATATATTGGTTAATCCAAATAAAAGTGCTGCTGCGGACTGCCACCGATATATGAGATTGTTACAATACTATAAAATATTGGAAAATGTGATTGATTTAAATAACATGTTATTTTATTTGAAAAGCTCTGCTGTTCTCTGAATATCTACATTATCCTTCAAATAAAATTAAATTCTATTCAAATTATTCTATATACCATACGTAGATGTATTGATAAAATAATTAAGCGCTTGCTACAACATTTTTTATTACGTACAAAAATATAAGCAATAGAATTATTTCTTCACTACATCGAAACAAATATGCCATGGGACGTAATTTTTTCAATTTGTTTTAAATCTTAAATAAAAAGTGAGCATTAGAATGATCATCCACGATGATAGTGGAGAGAATATCAGATATCCAATGGAATATCCATGGAGAGAATATCAGATATTCAACTGATAAGAACAGATACTACACTTTGATCTTAGCCACAGGCCAAGAAGCGATACTCTTTAGAGTTTCTCCGGCGTTTAAGTAGATTTTCGGTTCGCGCTACGCTTACGAGAAACGAGTGTGCATGCGGCTTCTAGCGGTTACTCCGAGAACTACGAGTTTCCTCACGCCTATTATTTCGGTGGCGCTCGGCCATGATTTGAATGAATTTTTTCAACCAAATGCGCAAGAAACAAATTTCATTTTCGCATAATGTTTTAAACAATTCAGACATTTGCTTAATATTTTTCAATCAAAATCAAATATTAATATTTTAACGAATAATGTACTTGGAAATCAATATCGGATATGAGGAAAAAAATAAAATAACATATTTACTCAATAGAAATTTCATCTGACTCAAACCAGCGAAATTTAATTTTTCTTGTGTACTCGAATCAGCAATATTCATCTTATGAATTGAAACGCTTTTGTTGTTCGTTGCAGAAAATGCATTCAAAACTATATAATTTGTTCGCAATTATTTTTTAGACAGTTTCAATAATATATTGTTCTCGGTTAACAATATATCTTTCGAATGAAAAAAAAATTTAATTTTATAATATTATTAAAGTCAATAGCGTTTTGTTTGGACTAATAAATCCGATTATTTATACCAACAATTTTACAATTGAATCAACGAAATTTCATTCAATAACACCAATGAAATTAGATCAATGATTTTTGTTCTCAGTGTAGTCGCTGCCTTTTTTATTTCGACGACAAGACGATCAATACGTCATTGAGTTCTCGCCCCCGACCGAGAAAACGTGTCGCGAAAGGAAGAGGAGAAACGGCTCAAGTGTCAACCTCTGCTGACCGAGCTGTGTCGTCTGAACCAGGATGTAGGGTGACTTTCGATGTCCTCATCATCGGCGCGTTTGGTGGGATGAAAGAGTCTTTTGTATCAGGCCTCGCCGGCATACCGGTTCGCAAACCCAGTGTCCAGCTGCTAACAGGTCGGTGGCGGGAGTCAGTCATACTTGGATCCTTCCGTTTACTCAGGTAACACGATTGTGGACTGCGGTAGCCGCTCACCCTCTGGCTTAAGGGGGCGGCTATCGCAGAACGATTTAAAATCTTTCTCGCGTCTTTTTGACCGGGCTGCAGCCGAGGTGGTGTCGGAGCACTAGAGCGCCGCCCAGCATCATTGTTTCAGTCTAGATTAAGATCGAGCCTAATCCCCGGGGTAGGTGAATGTTTCCCAGTGCAAACTGGGGAAGTGCGTTGCCCGGTGTAATAAGTCCATACATATAGAAAAAAAATAATGCTATAATAATAATGATGCGGTTATACTAATAATTCAATAATAATAATGCGAAAATAACCAAATGTCTGTATAAAAAATCTGCATTCCATGTTGTTATTATTAATATTATTGTATGTTGGGTAAATATTTACAAGTGGGGCTCCGGCTAGAAAAGGGGTTTAGAAATGTTGTACCGAGTTGATGTATATCAGGGCACTTTGTTTATAATATTTAAGTCGCGGGAAGACAATTTCAACCCCCAAACGCTTTTAAATTGTTTTCAAAGGTATGGAGGAAACGGGTTTGGTGACATCAAGTGGGTCAAATGGGTTTGGGTGGGTGGATGTGTGGATTTGTTTGGGTGTATGTGTGAATGTTGGTTCGGGTAGCATGCGCGTGTACTTTTTAGTGTATGCGTAAGTGTTTATTATTTTATAATCGTTTAAGTCGTATAAAGTTTATAATCGTTTATTATTGTTTTTTTAGTAAATATTTACAAGTGGGTTTGTTTGGGTGCGTATATGAAATATTTTTTTCTCTAAATAAAATATCCCCCCCATTATAAAAAAATATTTTTTCATACTGCAGAATAGCCCCGAAGACGTGAAAAAAAAATTTGGAGCAGATTAGGGCTGGAGCCCCACTTGCAAATATTTACCGTATGTTGCAGTTATTATAATAATGAAGATGCAATAATAATTCACTTTACCGATCAACTTAAGCATTGAGAAAAAAACAAAGCGCAAACAGAATCCAATTTCGTATGAAACGCAGCTATAATTAGAATCGATTATTTAAACATTGAGAAAAAACAAAACGCGAACACAATCCAATTCGTTATAAAAGCAGCTATAATAATTCAATAATAATACTGCTATAATAACCGAAAGTCTATATAAAATCTACATTCAATGTTATTATTATTATTATTATTATTATTATTATTTTATGTTGCAGTCATTATAATAATGAAGATGCTACAATAATTCACTTTACCGATCAATTTAAACATTGAGAAAAAAACCAAACACGTACCGAATCGAATTCCGTATGAAAAGCAGCTAATTTATTTGTCAATTTTACTTTGATATTTCGTTCTTATGAAAGAATACTGCAAAAGGTTTTTTTTTTTCTTGTTTCTCCTCGAAGTAACGATTACACCATGAGCATCCGCTCGTTTCTCGTACACCCTGTATAGACACGGAGGTGGTTTGTGTCGCGGCTTAGTCCGAGCGAGTCGCGTCGCTACGAGTTTGCGCCGTCCGCCGAGGGATGGCGCCACGCGGCGGAGAATCGCGCCCGATCTTGCGAGGCCAGGGATGTTTCTCGGACGCCTCGTTGCTTGCCTAAGTTTGAAACGTATGGTGGTGTTTTTTGTTTCGCAAACTTCGGCAGATACAGGGCCGAGTAGAATACTTCTCGGAGAAAAATATAGAGTCAAATTGAATGCCCGACGAAACTGACGGAGTCAAATTCAAGGGTGAAAAAAAATTCTTTCTCCGCGTCACACGAAATTACGATCTCCGAATTATGACCAGAGCTCGGACAAGCACGATCTGTATATTTCAGTTGATATTCATCAACGAGCTTTCCCGCCGGCCCATATATTAGGATTAGGAAAGCGAATTAAAAAAAAAAAAAGCTCGACTGGAATTACTATTCAGGCCAATAATTATATCAGAGCAAATAAGGCTGGTTGATAGAAATGCGGCATCGCTCGGAAAACCGCACATAAAGAGTAAACAAAGGGAGGATACCATAAAAACAAAACAAATCCCTCTATGTGTGTAGAAATTTGTTGAGGTTTTTGCACGGAGAGGTGTGAAACCTTTCTTACAATGCTATTTCCCTGAACACATTACCACTGTAACGGTGCAAATTGCTCAAGAGCACGTTTGATGCGCGCGAGTACTTTGTGCAACAATTGACGATTGTATATATATATATATATTTAAATGTGTGAATGCCAGAAGTGTTGAGAGCTATCCCGAGTAATAGGGTCGTTTGTGAACGATGCCGCGGCAATTAAAGAAAAATTAAGAGTCATTAATTAGTATTCACTTCCCGGAGAGGTCGGCGCAATTATTTATACGTGCTTACTCGCTCGATCGAGGCATCCTAGAACGTGTACGCGCACGGGCCTTTTTAATGGCGACGTAGCTTGCAGATACGCACTGACGTATATATATATATATATATATATATATATATAAGTGTCTGTGTGTATGTAAATATATAAGTTCATTATTAAACTAATTAATTAGTCCGATTATTACTAAACCGGACCTTTGTCGTAAATAATTAAACCTGTAAAATGTAATATTGTGTAAAATGAAAATTTTCATGATTTACTTTTCGCAATCGCCGGATGAGGCAACAACTATTAGTTGTAGAAATATTTTCCAACCTATCGGACTAAGGAGAAAACATTTCCTACTAAAGTTGCATGGTTTGAAGGGGGTCGTCGAGTGGTGGCGCTTCGGGCATTTAAGGGCTTACACATACCTGAGATGGCTAAAAGTCTGGTTATTTTTAAGATTTTTTTTGCGTATAAAACTGAATTTGATTAAACAACCATGATATACATTTTAAAGTATAACATTGTAGCTCCATTGTGTGAAAATTTGGTTAAAAAAATTTCAAACGGTAGAAAAGTTACGGTCGTTTTCCTGGGACGTGTTTTTGTTGACAGCGTTTGCGGTACCAGACGTGCCTATGACATTTTTTTGTCTTAAAAAATGGCTTCTTAAAGTAGATAGATAAAACTAGTACTTATCGAGCCGGAATTTGAAAATTTAATTTTTTCCGGTCATGGCAGTCGCTGGAATAAAACGGGCGATTTTTTGCCTCAAAATTGTTCAGTACTTACGATGAAAACAAAAAAATATGCCAGGTATCGAAAAAACGGCTCGATACGTACTGGATTGTTGTGTGAAGCATAACTGCAAAACTTGATCCCGATCGGTCCAATAGTTGCGGAGATATTTCTGGTGCTGATTTTAAAAACACTGTTTCGAGTAAAACGCGTTTGAAGACTTGAGTACTCTTTACACTGAAATAACTGGTTTATTTCAAATTTACATGAAACCATCGATTCCTGGGCCATAGGACCCGACCCACTTTTCGAAACATGACCTTGCTATACAAAAGGTCACCAATACACGGAATTCAACAGTAGCGAGAACACCTGGCTCATAGTCAAACAGACGACAAAGTCTACCTGCGCCCCAACCGTTAGGCGTTGCTTCACCTGTAGACAATCAAAGGATGGTACTTTCGAATGAACACCTTTTTGAAAAATCGATCTTTTTTACCTACCCAGGTGTATGTAAGCCCTTAAAGGTCTCCTACATTTTTTTTTTCAAAGGACCACTATTGTTTTTAGAATTTTGTCAAGGAACTAAAAGTAAGTTCACACCTGAAATTTCAGGATTATCGATCAAGATTTAGCATAAAAAATTGATAAAAGAGAAATTTCAATATTGTTAGCCTAAAATTGATTTTAAAAAATCGTGCAAATACTTACGTTAAGGCGTTAGGCCACAGTAACGGGTATAAAATCATGTGCGAATTTAACCATTTTTTTCGTATGAGAAAGTGATTCACTCATGAAATTAATTACACATCTATTTAGTATGAATATCGAGCTGTTAGAATTTGTTTTATTCGATGTACGAAATGGCCGACTACTTGGAACTCCTTGAAACAGTTTTTTTCCATTATAGGCGTGACAAATAAATTCAACAATTTTCACTCGATTTACTTCAAATTTAAAAGTTATGTTCCTAATTGCATTTCGCAGAGAAGTACGTACGGAATTTCTGATTAATCGAAAACTTTTCATTTTATGAGCAGTTATACCGACATTTTTCACTGAAAATTCATTTCTTAAGTTCGAATACCTACAACTTTTGGATGAAACAATATTTTTTAAATTCCGTACGTACTTCTCTAGGTATTCTAATGTAGATTGACGAGAATGTTTGATTTTGTTCTAGGTAAAAAATTGTGGATGCTAAATGTCACGCAGCGGAGCGCCTAAAAAAAGGATAAAAGAAAATATTAGTTGTCGGTCATTTTGTAAATCGAAAAAAAAAAAAAAATATATATTTTCTAACAGCTTTATATTCATACTAAATAGATAAAATTGCAATTAATTAATTTTTTTTTAATTTTTTAATTAAAATTTAAATTCACTCATAAATTTAATTAAAATTAATTTTATGAGTGAATCACTTTATCATACGAAAAAAGATTGTTACATTCGCACGAGATTTTATACCCGTTAGTGTGGCATAACGTCTTAAGGGGTTACCCCCACTTGCGATTTTGAAAAAATCGATTTTTTTAATTGCATTTTTTTGAAGTATAAGTATCTGAGAATATGTCCTGAAAATTTCAAGTCGACCCGAACAAAATTGACTGAGATATGAGCGTTGAAAGAGAAGAATCCGTTGTGTAAACGACCGAAAATTGAAACTTTAAACGCGTTTTTCTCAAAATGGCAATTCTGAAGTCGATGACCAAGATTACTCGAACACTAATGAACCGATCTTCTTGAAATTTTGCAGGCTTATTTAATACATAAAAATGTAGTCTTTAATCGTTCGATTTTTTTTCGAAATAAAATGGCCGTTTTATAGCCAAAAAACGGCCGTTTTTTTCGTTAAAATCGAACCATTAACTTTGACTGTCCGCCATTTTGTGAAAAATGAATATTTTTTAAAATCCTTCGATTAAAGACTAGTTTATACTTATATTTGACTAAAACCATAAGCATTTTTTTTTCAGATGATCCACTTCGCCGCAATGTTCGTCACCGCAAACCGTGTATATAAAAACATTATTTCATTGACGGCCATTTGCCACTAAACAATGTAATATTTTTCAATAAAAAAATTACTGAAAGTTCTTCAAGATGTGTTCTTTAAGATGGTATATTGATCGATTAAAAAAGTTTTGTAGTTTTCTTTAAAAAAATTCATGAAAAAGGCCTTTTTTGCGCTACAAGTGGGGGTAACGCCTTAATGCAAGATACTTTGTTGACTCACCCCGGACTTTCATTGAATTTCTCAAGTAGCAACGTGAGGATTTCGAGCAACCATTGCCAGGACGTCAGTCTTAGTCATTTCATTAGTTACTGGTTTTGAACCTACTCGACTACAACACTCGAAACTACCGGTTTCCCTAAGTTTAGTGTACACATTGATAAATGTGTAACGCGAAGGCGGATGACGATCCGGATAACACTCAGCATATACAATTGCCGCTTGCGTTGTAGTTTTCTGACATTCGCCGTAAATTGAGATCCTATAAACTTGCTCTTGACGAAACTTTGTGCGGAAAATTGAATTCTGTACTGACAGAAGAAAAATTCTGTCGTAGTACTTTAGATAGATTAGCAAACATGTTTACTGACAATAGTTCTTGCCTCACCGGGTATAGTACACATCTGACAAAAAATAAGGGAACAAACAAATGTCAGAAACTTTAAGGTCATTTTCAAATTGCTTCAGCTCCGCGAAAAATCATCGTAGGAGAAAACTTAAAAAAGCAATTTCGGAGATTGAAATCTCTAGTTTTCGAGCTTTGACTTCTGATTTTTTTAATACTCTGTTACTAATGATTTAATAAAAATCGCGAAGGTAACATTTTAGATTTAAAAAAAAATTATGTCCGACCCGAGTAGAAATATTATCAGGCTGGCCTGACGTATGATCCGGACCTGATCACGCTGTAGTACGGTGTGCCTTGATTTGCCTGATGTGATTTTCAGGCGATAGTCAGGCAACTGGATTTACGGTTACCTCCAGCTGCCTGAGCCAGCAAATTTCGGGCGGTAGCCAGGCAAACGAATTTACGGCTTGCATAAATCCGCCTGATCCGGCTACCTTCAGGCGATGGTCCGGCAACTGGACTTACGGCTTACGTCAATTCTTCTGAACGCGCTAGCTTCATGAAATCATCAAGTAACTGTATCTATACACAGTTTGGCGTCTTTCACACGAGTAACCTCTTGTCAAACATGCACCAGACGAACTATATATCGTCGTCAAAATATCGAGACACATTGTCCACTCTATGAAACATTTTTTTATTATTCCCAGAGTTTCATTTATTCCTAATAAATTTGTGATTCGGTATCATCTGTTCGAAAAACAATTTAGTAGAATCCACTGAATGTAGCTATTGAAGTTTTTTTTTTATTTAATAGAATTTTCATAGAGACAAACATTTTTCTATTTGCTTGAATTAATGGTTTGCCTTTATTGCAATACACACATCGACGGGTAGAGGGGTAGGGAGGGGGAGAAAGCGGAATTATATATATAGGTTATGTTTGGAAAATCTGTAGCGTGATATTCGATAAAATTCTCTAGTTATCACAATGTTATTAACTAATTGATATACTTTATGTGATACGACGAATAATTATAGGAATTCATGTATTCTCTTATGCCATATCTGCGACTAAGATGTTACAAACACTCGATAGCCTAGGTACAGCATGCGTAGCATAGGTAGGTAGGTTGTAGGTTCGATTCTATGTGGAGGCGGTGAAATATTTTCTTCAAAAAGAACATTTCAGAAGGCCAGGCGTGGCGATTTATGATACAAAATCATTGTGGGAGAACTCCAAATTAAGTATTTAATTCGTTTTTAATTTATGTAATATTCTTTTCTATATTCTATTTCCTGAAAAATATATTTGAAACAAACAGGATCGTAGTAGGCCGTGAGGCAAGAAACAAAACCTATTTGATTTGAATAGATCATATTTAAATTAAATATTTTTTTGGCAGTGCAATGAAGCATGTGAAGAGATGGTAGTTTCCGAAGTAACAGCGAACTTGTCTCTTCGATCTGCATGTCAGGCCTTAATTTTGTACCCTGATCAGCCCAAAGTCAGGGATTGCGTTTCAAAAATGATCAGGGCGTGATAAAAAAAATCTGGATCAAGGTCGGAAAAGCAATCAGGATGCCTGATCAGATCTTTCTTGTAGCCGAAACAAGATTCTACTCGGGGAAGGAGGGAACTATTTTTCGCTTAATGACGCCGCCCGATCCCTTTTCCTTATTTCTTCCTCTTTAATTTAAGAATTGAAAGAGGCCTGTACGATGATTTGTTGCACCGTTGTGGGCTATTAAACCCAACATGACGCTTTTGACTTTGATTATCAATATTTCATTGCGCAATCATCGTACAGGCAGTTAACGGGCAGGTCCGGAAAACTAAAAATATGCCCTTCAAGGGAAAACATTTATGTTTCATCAACTTTTTTTTTATATGAGATATCGATGTGGAAAAATGTGGAAATGGCTTTTTTTAATTACGAAAGTTACGATATCGTCAAAAATAATCATCGCAATAATTATGTTTAGACATTTTTTGTAAGTTCATGTACCCAAAAAAGTAAGCAAAGCGTTATGTTGTTCCGATTTTTGTGTTCCCGTTAGCCTCAGTAATCGAAGTATGAATTTTTTGTAAAAACATTACAGGAATGTGATTATTGTTTTTAAATTTAATTAGTTCTTTTTTAGGGAAAAAATTGTTTTTCAAGATTCATCGATACTTTCGCTCATGTAAAGTGACAATCTGTAGAAGAAATAAAATGAATTTTTGCTTTTTTTATTTAAAAAAAAAACTTAACTTTATTTTGAAAGGAGTTTGAATATTCGTTTGCGAATTTCTCGTTGAGAAATAACAAATCATGCCCTCTCAAAGTAAAAATTCCATTACTTAACGATGTTTTCTGTTTCAAAATTAACTTTATTTTAAAATTTGTATACCCCCCTGTATCACGCAATAACGGTAGCCTTCTCCAACTAGGATTACAAGACGAGGAACTCGCAGCTCATAGTCAAATACCGTAGAGCGATAATCAATTAAAAAATGAGAAATTATTTTGTGTATACATTTCTTCAGAAAAAATGTTTGAGAACTAAAAAATAATTTTTAGATTTTAAACATTTATATTCTCAATATATCAATTTGGGAGAAAATAAACGCCGTTTTAAAAAACGTATAGAAAATACAGCGGGCTATACAACTTTTCAAAGTTCATTTTTTAACAGAAAAAAACGTTAAGCAATGGAATTTTGTTATTTTTCAATAAGAAATTGGGAAACGAATAAAATTACACCTTTAAAGAGGAAAATATACATATATTTTTTAAAAAATCAACAGGAATTAAAGTTTTTCTACAGCTTGTCGGTTCACATGAGCGAAAAAATCGATAAATCTCTAGCAATAATTTTTTTTAACCTAAAAACGAATTAATCATGGTTAAAAACAATAATGACGTGCCTTTAATTTTTTTTACCAGAATTCCACACTTCGACCATTCGGGCCACCCGGAATAAAAATCGAAGCAACTTAACGCTTTGCATACTTTTTGTGGACACAATAAACTTAGGAAAAATGCCTAAACATAATGGTTGCGATGGTTATCTGCGAAGATATCGTAAATTTTGCTATTTAAGGAACAAATGCGATTTTTTCACACCGCCATGTCATATAAAACAATGACTATTTAAATCTGTTTTTTTTTCTTAAAGGGCTTATTTTTAGCTTTTCGGAACTGCCTGTCAGCTTTTTGTTCGTGAGATATTGATTATCAAAGTCAAACGCGTCATTTTGGCTTCGACAGCCTATAACTGTACGACAAATGTTCGTGCAGACCTCTTTTAAAACTCAAATTGACGAGGAAAAAACAAGGAGAA
Source organism: Ophion obscuratus (assembly GCA_964007375.1). Lineage (NCBI taxonomy): Eukaryota > Metazoa > Arthropoda > Insecta > Hymenoptera > Ichneumonidae > Ophion > Ophion obscuratus. Next base: position 12,628,627 of record OZ023323.1, on the reverse strand, counting down.
AGGATCTGATTGGGTCATTAATTTTTTTTAAATCCCTCGTATGTAGACCATCTTGAAAATAAAAAATCGAACATTTTTTCTTCCTGATTTTTCTTTTGTTTTATTAGTAAAAAAGGATAACAAAATTTGGAAGTCAAAGCTAAAAATTGAAGATTTTATGCTTTAAAATGCTTTTTTTCATTTTTTCCCTACGATGTTTTTTGCGGAGATAGAGCAATTAAAAAATTACCTACAAACTTCGGATATTTTTTTGCCCCCTCAATTTTTGTCCGTACCGTATATAAGAGAAAAGATACAATTTACATTGGACACCATATTACATTTTACGCGCCCAATTATTTACGACAAATGTCCAATCAAGTATTACTAATAAATATGTAAGATTTGATATATGGATAAGGGAATAGAAAGGGATGAACTATGTAATCTAAATAATATTACATTTTAGGACCTAATATATAATATTATTAAAATTAAAAATATCATCATTTTCTATCCTATATATACCGGGTGTCCCATTTTAATCTTACACCTTATTTATCTCGGAAGTACTGCTCCGATGAAGTATTGAGCCCTAAAACGTTTAGGGGTCAAAGGGGGACGTTCAAAAAATAAATCTTTGTTGGTCCAAAATTCAAAAGGCAACATTAAGACGGCCGACATGTTAAAAAAATGAGATCATGACTTTTTTTTCACCACAAGGTTTGCCAGGCCATAACTAACAACTTTTATGGGAATATTTGTTCGATAACGTTCATAATTTTTTAGGTTAGAACACCATTTTTTACCATTTTAGCGCTGTCCAGGATGTAACCACACAAATGTAACCCAAACAAACTTACAAGCACTTTTACACTTGGGTTTCTTTGATAACGGAAATTACGAGCCGCAGTGACCTAATCCTTTGAGTTCGTTCGAAACCCAAACGAAACTCACACCCACACACACTAACGCTAGGGATGTTAAAGACTCTACCTCCTCGTGGTACATTCTGGATAGCGCTACAATAGTAAAAAATGGTGTTTTAACCAAAAAATTATGAATGTTATAAAAAAAAAATTCGTACAAAGTTGTTATGACCTGACAATTTTTTCGATGAATAAAAGAGTCATTTTCTCATTTAAAAAAACATGTTGGCTACCTTAATGTCGCCATTTTCAATTTTGGACCAAAAAATTAATTTTTTTAACATCGCCCTTTGAACCCTGGAAGTTTTACAGTACTTGATCGGAGCAGTATTCTCGAGATAAATCAGGTGTACGATTAAAATAGGAAAAACATTTAATTAAAACAGAATGTATTTATGTAATCCAAACAAACTGTAAACTCGTTTTTCTCGGAACAAGGTTTTCTCGACGGCTTGGTGATAAAATCTTCGATACTACGGAACCGATCCTTATGAAGTTTTAACCACGTATTCTTTACAACTATAGCTCCTATATCGCATGCCAAGAATTTTTTTAAATTTTGATATTTACTATTTTTTTTGCCAAAAACGGTGAAAAGAGCACGTTTTTTTGTTTTTTTTTTCTTTGGAAAATGTCCGCCATTTCATTATTAATGCATATGTAAAAAATCGTATGATATGCGCTATAGCCCTTAACATACTGCATATAAAACCGTTTGATTTTTTCGTTTCAGATAATCTCCGAGTTTCATCAACAGCGCAGACCTACACTTTTTAGGACATTTTTTTAACTATCATTCTCTTCTGTAATAGTGATTTTAAAAAAACATTTTTTCATGGTGTATTTATTAAGTGTAACAACTTTTATATTAATATCAATTATATAAACCGGTCGAAAAAATTCATGAAAGTTGTTTTTTTTTTCATGAAATTCGTGAATTCATGAAAAAGTTTACCTAGAATCAAGAAGAAAAATTTAAAAATAAAAAAATAGTGACCAAAAAACTGCGAAATTTTTGGGGAAAAAAACAAACTTACTTCCGATCGCTCACTATTTTTTATTTTTCAATTATTCTTCTTGATTCTAGGTCAACTTATACATAATATTGTACAAAGTAAAAATATGTTTGATTTGTTTGCTTCAGATCACCTGTCCGGGACTTAGGACTTCCGCAAACGAAGAATGTTATCGCCCGCGCACCGACATACGTGGCTTCTCCCACTCCGACCACCATGTTATGTCAAACTTAAAAAAATATTTTGATGTTCAATAAAGACCGTTTAGTCAACATACCAAATATCAACATTCTATATTTAATACTTTTTGCATGAAAAATTGGTGAAAAATCGAACATTTTTTGGCTCAACAAGGCAGAACCTTCCCTCAAGACAGCTGTGGACGCAATGGAAGTTAGGTCAGATTAGCAAAGTGCAGGTAGGAAGTGATAGAAAAGGGTTCAATTGGGAAGGGTAATACGTACAAACTAGCAAGTGTCTACGTTGCAAACTTATGAAATAAAAAAATATGTATATAATAATGCAAATATGTATACATGTAATATAGACAAGGAATAACTTTGTTTGGGTGTAACGAGAGAATATGAATTTCTTGAATCGAAATGTACTTGAAAAAATCACCTGTATTATCTTAGAAGAAAAAGTAAATTTGTAAATTAACTTTTTTTTTCTAAGTTTACATTCGTGATTTTTTAAAGTAATTAAACAAAATCAATATTTTCTCATTGAACCCAAATAAAAGAATTATTTGTATGAATACATATACATAACCATTCACACACACACACACACACACACACACACACACACACACACACACACACACACACACACACACACACACACACACACACACACACACACACACACACACACACACACACACACACACATACGCGCACGAGCGAACATATAGTAGATGAAAACGAAACACCACCGAAGATAGAAATGGTGCGGGCGCGGGGTCGCCAAATTCTTGACGCACTCGCTGTGGGCACATTATAAGGCACGGTGAACTCGTGTATTATTCCGGTTACTCTCCTGACCAGACTCGCGAAAGCACATATTCGAGCGACTTCCGCCGCAAACCTTTTCTTCTCTCCTCACTCATCATCCCTCTTTGTGTTTCGCACTTACTGTATTTAGTTGCCACTCAGTCGGTCAATCATGGGGCACTCCTTTCACGCGTCTGTCTCCTGTTTGTTCTGGTCCATCTATTGTTTCGTGTGCTTTTGTTGCGATTAGCATCGTGAAAACGATTTTCTCACTTATATCAGGCTCGCCGAGAGGGACGCCGCCACCCATCCCCCACCCTGATCCACCACTATTCCCAGAGTATTCGTATTTATTTTTTTTTATCATGAAACTTACTTCAGAGAGATTTTTTGTTGTCACGGCAGTTTGGCAGCAATAAAATAACATTGTTTGGAAAACATTTGCGCGGAATAATAAAATAATGAGGCGATTAGCGGATGGGTACATTCTTTTTTCATTTGCGAAATGATTAAAAGAAATTCTCATTTTTGTAGGTCTTATTTGCAATTGAAAAATAAATAAAAGAAAAGGAATTAATTTTTTTATACTGGTTTTATATACATGTACATTTTTCGTCTATTGTTATATATATATATTCTTATGATTGAAATAAAATATAAAGTGTTAACAAAGTCAAAAGAAAAAAAATCCTTTTCTACGAGTTATTTTTTTTTTTTGAGAAAAAGTTTTTTTTTCGTGTTTTAATTATTTATGCTGGAACACACGAAGCACATGAGAACACACGAGTATAATTGTTCAACGTCACGTCTTGTTCTAATTAATCGTATACGCGGGTGTCTCGACGTATGCTATATATATATGTATATATATAGTCGCATATATGTAGCGCAATTGTCCGGGTTAATTAACACCCGCTTGGACTATCGAGAGAAGTGGGCAGGCCTGACGGGGCTTGGGCTGTACACGTGGAATAATTAAATAATAAATTCGGCGAGTTATAGCGAGGGGTGAGAAAAAAGGGAATACGTTTGTACGCGAGAAGCCAAGCGTGTGTGCAAAAGGGAGAAAGAGAGAGGGAGAGAGAGAGAGAGAGAGAGAGAGACCTCTTTCTCACGCGAAGTTACAGTCGCGACGTTCATGTGTGAGTCGACACGATGAAAAATTCAAACTGCTCACCATTTTTCTCGCTCGTTCTTTTTTTTCCCTCCTTTTTCTTTTTCACATTTCATTCGCAACTCGTCAAAAGCTCGTGAACCAACGAGGGTGTCATAATCCTGCGATTTTTTAATCACGCCTCGAACCACTTGTTCCCGTGCTGTCTGCCTCTGTCGTGCCTCGTTTCCGATCGTATCCTCGTAATTCGGCGACAATTCCAAACATCCTGTCGGCACTTGCGGAAGATCCAGCGACACCATCTAGAATCGATGGCGTCGAAGTGTGCATCACTGAAAGGCAACAATATTTTTTCTTTCGTTTTTTATATCTTTATTTTTATCATTATCCATAGCCTTGTGGTATGCAAATCGATTATTGAAAAAAATTCATTTTCGTTGCATTCCAACGATGCAAACTTCAACGTCATCGAGAATCGCGAATGTAATGGGATCTCGAATCCACATGATTTCTTGCATTTTTTCATCAGTGCGAATGCACATTTCTCCCAGATTTCCATATCTTAGCACGATCTTCAATTACGATCGCCGGCTTGCCGACGTGCTCCGCGCACGTTCAACACCGATTCCTGCTTCTCAGAAATTTCTCTCCGATATTCTCGGCGAAAAATCGTGAATTTTTCGCTTTTTTTTACGTTCGAGCGAATCGACACCTACGTATGTACCGTAACGATGCCTCCGCGCCGTTCCGCGTATTCCGGTAATGCGAATAAAGAGGAAATGAAGGCAAAAAAGAACGCGAGAGCGAGAGGTAGGTAGAGAAGGAAGACCGAGCTTTGGCGAACGGAAGGTTAAAAGAAAGAGAGAGAAAGAGAGAGAGAGAGAGAGAGAGATATGTAGATCACACACACGCAGACTCGGTGCACGCGCGACGGAAGGGGCCAGAAAAGAGAAGGCGCGGCAAAACTCTTTGATCTCGTGTACAGTCTCACGCACACGACGCACTTTAAATCGCACATCTACATATATATATATATATATATATATATATATATATATATATATATTTATCGTATGTAACGGAGTAAAACGAAACGGGAGACGATACGCGGTGAACGAGAACGACAGAGAGAGCGAGAGAGAGAGAGAGAGAGAGAGAGAGAGAGAGAAAGAGCGATAGAGAATGAAATTAGCACACGACGAGATTCGCAAGGTCTCTATCGTTTCGTTCCCAGAGTATGGAGAGCACGAAGAAGTGTATACGTCAGCGAGCCCACATTCGTGTCCTCGTATTCGTCGTATGTGTATATATATATATATATATATATATATATATATATATATATATATATATATATATATATATATATAATATATTGAGTACAAATAAGTCTCCGCCGTTTGACAAAATATGGCCCACCACGAGGTTATGGTTGAAATTGTCACATGTAAAACGTCATATCGTAAGATTGAATATCTGGCAAGACCATAACCTTGAAATATTAGCGATTTTGTGTCAGCATCACATCATTTTTTCGTGCGTAAATGTCGAGTTTTGAGCCGAATAAGCGTAATTTGCGGGAACTTTTGATTTTTTCAATTTGAAGAAAGCTGCAGCTGAGGCGCATCGATTGCTTGTAGAAGCAATCGATTTTGGTGAGGATGATTTAAGTGACAGAAGTTGTCGTGAGTAGTTTCAAAAGTGTAAGAACGGTGAGTTTGACGTCGAAGACAAAGAGTGTAGCGGAAAGCGGAAAGTGTACGAAGACGCGGAATCATTATTGGAGGAAGATTCGTGCCAAACGCAATAGTTCCCGCAAAACTCGACATATTCGCGCGAAATGAATTAGGTGATGCTGATACAAAATCACTAATATCTCAAGGTTATGGTCTTGCCAGATGTCCAATCTTACGATATGACGTTTTACACCTGACAATTTCAACCATAACCTCCTGGTGGGGCAATCTTTTGTAAAACGGTGGAGACTTATTTGTACTCCCAATACATATATCAAGAGACGCGGCAACGTCTTGACGCCAAGTAATAAAAGAGAAAATGTCTACCCCACCAACGAATACCCCACTGACGCCACGCGAAAACGCGTAACCAAATCGAAAAACTGATGACATTTGACAAGCGTAATGTGATTTTGGTAAATATTTACAAGTGGGGCTCCAGCTACAAAAGGGGTTAAGACATTTTGTACCGAGGCGATGTATCTCAGGGCACTTTGTTTATAATATTTAAGTCGGGGGAAGACAATTTCAACCTTTATGTCAATCCCCAAACGCTTTTTTTTTTAACCTTTTTGAAGGTATGGAGGAAACGGGTTTGGTGACATCAAGTGGGTCAAATTACATGGGTTTGGGTGTATGTGTGAGTGTGTGGGTTTGGGTATGCATGCGCGTGTGCATTTTTCGGTGTATGCGTAAGTGTGTGGGTGTGTGATTAAATGATGATAATCGTTCGTTATTGTTTTTTTGGTAAATACTTACAAGTGGGTTCGTTTGGGTTTGTAAATGAAATTTTTTCTTTTTCTTAATAAAATACCGCTCGCCCATCATAAAAAACATATTTTCATACTGCAAAATAGCCCCGAACGCATGAAAAAATGTTTGGAGCCCATTAGGGCTGGAGCCCCATTTGTAAATATTTACCGTAATTTTTTCCTGATGTTGGATTCAGGCTATTTTTCGGGGCCGGGTTGAAATTCCGAACTTTGAATGCTCCGACGGTTTAAAATTCCTAATTTTTATATTCCGAAATTACAAGTTCCGTAAAGATCATGCCAACGAAAGTCTACACAGTTGAATGTAAATGATGTTCAACGTATAACATTATCCCGACAAAATTTCAAAATTGACATAAAATCACGTCGTAATAACAAAAATTCTTGAAATAATTCGTCAAATTATTAAAAATTTTGAAACTTTAGATAATGTCGTAGCCGATTATATTGACGGTGTTCAGATTTTCGGAGTTTTAGGTCTTTCAGATATAAACTTCTTTCGGAGTTTCGATCTTTCTGATCATTTAAAGTTCGGAATTTTAACCCGGCCCCTATTTTTCGATTCGGTCACTTAATTCTCGACATGTTATAAATTTCGGCCGAATGTCCGAGCGATTTTTCCCCGGAAAAAGTGGATTTACCATCGCGGTTTAGTTGAATCAAACAAAGTAAATTCGTCATATCGTAAACATAGTATATATGCTCGTTTGAGGGGTGATTAACAAAGCTTGTAACAGCGCGAAGAGCGACGTGTTTAAGACACGTCTCGAGCGGCTCGACAGCTGACACTCTCTTGTCTGCTATATATACATATAATATAATACGTTACAGAGTGAAACAAACGGCTCCTTTTCAGGGCCAAAAATCAATTTGACAAAGGCTTTTCGTGTCTCATATTCAAACCTCGAAGAATGCTTCGCAATTGACAATAGGTCGGCAAGCAGTACATTGAGCTCATACTTTACACTGGAAAGAATAAAGAGGCAGACACATGGGTGCGTCTAGCATTGAACGTGAGTAAGAATAACGTGTATATTTTCAAGTATGAAAAGTGTGAGCATTGAAAATAAACTTTTCATTATATAAACACCACGGAAAACGTATGCTCATCGAGTGAAGGTATCGAGGCGCTGAAATTATCGATTAGCCGTGCAACAAGCGCAACGAATGAAAAAAATTCTGTAAATAGTATGACACCAAATACGGATTTGTTCGCTTGCTCACGGAAAAAACGTATAACTTTAGATATCGCGAGGCCCCAATATCAATTTGCATGGCATCGAACATACGCAATAAAAAAATCCGAGCCCTTCAGGCAACAAAAGAAAAAAATATGAGGGTTTCTTAAGGGGGGAACCTCCTTCAGACAACAGGTTTTTCAATATTTGTTTGCAAAAAAATGAGAGCATTTATTGCATATAATCAAATTATATAATAATATTGAAGTTCGAATGAATACAAAAAAAGATTCTTTATTGAAAGAAAAAAAAAACAAAATGGCGGTGCTCGAACTTGGCTCCTAGAGTTTGCGCCGTGAAACGCCCAAGTCCTTGTAGTTAACTAAAATCAACGAAACAATTTTTTTTTTTTTCATTCAAATAAGTCATTCCGTTTTGCATAAACCTAAATTTAGTAGAAAATTGATGATTGAAAATTTGAGGACCAAAAGGAAAAAAACACTTTTTATTTGTACAAAATTTCAAGTTGATTGGTTCGTTAGTTTTTGAGTTACATTCCACGGCACGGAAAAAAAACACGTTTCAAGAAAAACGTGATTGAAATTTTCGTTCTTAAAAAGTAGAGTTTAGAGTAATTTATAATTACTCAAGCTTAATCTGCGATGCCAGGGCCATAAAGCAAGCCTTTTTCTAGGAAATCACTAATCTGGACTGCATTTTTCTCTTTTTGTGTGAACTGTTTGTGTGACAACGAAAAACGACGGTTACACAGGCCAAATTTTTCTTTACAATCGTCGGAAGTGCCCGCTTTTATTTAAAAAGTAAACTAGTAAACTTGTTTGGCTAAGAAATTAGAAGGTAGAGGCCGCAAAGGGCGCGCGCCCGTTTACCTATTCTCGGTACTTTTGGTGGGCATCACTTCGGTGACTTCCTAGGGACTTATAGAACTTTCTGTTGGGCTTCAAACTTTGGGAATATATTCTTCAGATACTAAATGACTTTTTAAAGCAATAAAAAAATTGATATCCGGCGGAGCTTCCCCCCTTAAGGTGCAAATAGAAAGCCGATTGAGATTTTCAATATTTTTTAGATGGCTGATATTTTGGAAAAAAAACAAATATTTTTCGCTCTTTTGCTAAAAAGGTGAGTTTCTTCGCAGCGATCGGAGACATTGAAAAACTTAGTTTCAATATTTCTCGATATAGCGGAATATGCTCGGAATATCAATTTTTCAATGCGTCTGATCGCAGCACTAAATATATGAAGGTTGATTGTTTTTCGTTGAGGCCGGAGCCTGAATTGGAACGTCCAAAAAAGCGTTTTTTCGGGAATTTTTTTGGACCGGAAAAAACAAGTGAGCCCAGTAAACTTGAGGTATCTTTTCATGTATATTTGAAATGTTAAAAAAAATTCAACATGAATCAATACATGACTGCAGATTTATGAGTCAATTCCATGTGCGTCTTGCCAATGCAGTCCCCAATCGGCCAGACAGATGCAGCTCGTAATTCTTGAACGAATTAAAAAAAAACAATAAAATGTTCAATTGTCATATATTTTTCTTCTGGGTGAACTAAGAAAAAGCTTAAAAAATCGTGAAATTATCACTTTTCTCAGGTTTAAAAAAAAACACTTTAAGTGCTATAAGATTATTTTCAGACTTTTAAACGACTTTTTTACTTCAGTTAGAAGAGATTTCCATACTGAAGAAAATAAACTTCGGTTTGATTCAATCGGTTGTTTAGTTTTTTTTTGCTATCAAGGACGCCAATTTAGAAAAATTGTGAAAATCAAAGCTGGAGAAAACGCGCTTCGAAGTTTTCGATAGGAGGAAATATAAATGTTTGCTTTCTTACACTAATAATCGGCTAATCAGCTATTCCTGGTCCATACAGAAGTCCTTCTGCTTCCTAAAGTACTCGTTCAGATGACTTTGGTCGAGTCTACGAGCTGTACGAGCCTCCTTGCTACTAAATGATTGGCGTCTGTTCTCCCTTTCGATCCGTTGCGCGTCAACGAAATCAGCAAACATTTTGCACTGCTGGCTAATACTCAAATTGAGCAACTGCATGGTACTCACAATCGCTAAATACCCTTCGTCGAGCATACCTGCAGCCATGTAGATGGCAATAGCAGCGACTTATTGGCCGGAATTCAGGAGTTTTGGAAGCGATGCGCCAGGCTGTTGAGTTGAACGACTCGTTGCAATTTTGCGTGTGACCGCCTAAGCATCGCGTTAAAAGGTCATCGTTTGAGAGTTGTTCATAAATTGGGCGAATGTGTTTCTCAATATTTTCATCAATCAATCGAGCAGGATGCTTGAAAGATTGTATTTGGTTCATGAATTCAGCTTTGCGCCATTCACGCTAGCTGTCGACGCATATTGGACAATTCTCGTGCCGATGGGATTTGTCTGTTGAACAATAATGATCCAGCGTGGTTATTATAACTTTTGTCATCATTTGAACAGAATCAATATTTCTTCTAATTGCCAAACCATAATAAATTGTTAGTTTTTTTATGCCACCTGCCGTCAGCCGTTTTCTACCACCGAGCTTCTCTTTCTTCTTTATATTTCGAGGTCGTGTACCCATATGTTTTTGTACATGTCCCACGCACTCATTGTTTGTGACGGGGCAATCGCCACCGTGCGGATTCAAAATGTGTTCAAAATACCCGCACTTGACGCTTCTCTGCCTTTGACCTTGTTTCTTCGAAAATATTTCCAATTGGCTTCTGTAAGTGTGTGAATATATTCTTGGATAGTTTATCTATCGATTTAAGCAATAAAAAAACGACTTTTCGGTCCTTCTAATTCAGGATCCCGCCTTAATGTTAGACAAACAATGAGATCGCAATATAATAATATGCCTAATTCCCAGTGCCTAATAAGGCACTGGGAAATGTATGTATTTGTCTTGTATCAATTAAAAACAGCCAATATGTTATATCTTTAGAGACTGTGAAGCCAAAAAATATGGATTCTTAGCAGCAATCGAATGTATCCAAAACCTCAAATTTCGAGATATAGAGAACCATTTATACCGGTCTATAAATTTGTCTCACACGAAACAAAGCAATAAAACATTGTCTTTCCATTGATATACATTTTTAATTGCCGTCAGTTGATGTGAGAAAAATTTGAGAATTTGCTTCTGTATACCGAGGAATATAAGTTCGTCAACGTCAATTTTTTAATTTTAATTCTAGCAATGGTATTAATCTATTTTTTAAATTAGTCAAATCTACAAAAAAAGCGGGATAACATTTTTCTACTAGCTAAACCAGTTTACTAGAAATGTTGTCCACAAAATTGTTAAACGTTAAAAATAATATTTTTTGAAATATTGTATTTTCATTGAAAAAAAAATGATATAACTATTATATCATAAAATTGAAATCACCATTATATACAACTTGTGTCGTATAACGTATGTACGACACAAGTGCACTGGGAATGCTGTGCAACGACTTGGCGTGCATAATGGTTATGACAAAAAGCTCGGCGAAGGATCTTGTTCTCACCACTACTCAACTCTCAGGTTAAAAAAAAATATTAAATTGGTCTAAGTCTCGATCCTAGGAATACGAGTTGATCAGATAGTCATTCTATATAGTATAGAGATCGTCGCAATTTGATCGTGCTAGATAATGCATTTTGCAAAAGTGTATTTTGCATGATTGAGTTCTAAAGGAGTAATATTAATAATACCTACAACTTCCTCAGATAACTCTTTGTTACCCTCAATTTGTTATGCAAGTCGATACAAAATTCATTATTTTGCAAAGTAGGGATCAAATCAGTAACGTACTCCTAGACAATACGATATTTGAAGTTTTATTTTATTTACATAATTTAATAAGTTATAGAAGAACATAAACTTGATCGCTTAACTTGATCGCTACACATTGCATGAGATATATTTAGTTACACAGACTTTGGCCGACATCTTGCTAATGAAAAAATATATATCTCCTTTTTACTGCTGACATCCATCACGGTATATTTGATGGTTCGAAACCCAATACAGTCGAAAATTTATTGGCAGTGGATATAAAGTAGGTCCGGCACCGTAACGCAAATTAAGAGGTTCGACGTACACACCGATACCTATATTAAGGGGTAAGGCCACTGTAAATTTTTTGAAAAATCGATTTTTTTTTATTGGCTTAAAAAATAGTTTAAACCCTCTAGAATAAGAAAAAAAAGGTCCTGTGCTTCTTCTTTTTTAAATTTTTTCCAATAAAAAACTATTCGCAAAACTTTAAACGCGTTTTTCTCGAAACATGGTTTTTCAAAATGGCACGCAGCATAACTCGAACAATTTTCATTTTTTTTACTTGAAATTTTAACCAGATGTGAACATTTACATTATCTTGAGAATGTCGATCGGAATTTTCAAGAACTTTATTTATTGATTTTTTATTAACAAAAAACTTGCCGTTTTTTTCGTCAAAAATCAATTTTTTTTTTCAAACGCACGCCAAATCCACAAAAATTGATACTTTTTAAAATCCGATCGACATTCTCTAGCTATAGCCCTCTAGATTAATGGTTTTTTTTTGTTCTAGATTCAAAAGTGCACCAGTGGTGCTGCGTGCCGCGGAGCCCTGGAAGCAAAACATGTCCCGGGAAGATAGCTGTGGAACCGCCATTTTGTTTTTTTTTACTGTAAAAAATTTTTATAATAAAGTTTAATGTATGCCCGATAACACCATTAAAAGTTTTTTTTCAAATACCTTCAATTTCGGGAGCAAAAAATTAGTGAAAAAACCTTTTTTTTGGGCCGTTACAGTGGCCTTACCCCTTAATGTAACTCAATCTGAATTACACTAGCGTAAGAGACAGTAGATCCCATTGCTAATGACGCCAGCGAATGAAGCGAAGCTTCAAATTTTTTAAATTATATATACTGTCTCAAAGTCATTTAGGCAGGCGGTACGAATGGAAAATGTTATGGCTTCCCGAGTTTTTTTCTTAACCATGCACGCCAAGTCGTTGCATAGCATTCCCAGTGCACTTGTGTGGTACATACGTTTTACTGTTATATAATGGTGATATCAATTTTATGTTACAATAGTAATGATTTTTTTTTCAAAGAAAATAAAATATTATTCTTAAGGTTTAACAATTTTGTGTACAACATTGCTAGCAAACTGGCTTGGCTGGTTTAAAAATGTAATCTTACTTTTTTTTGTACATTTGATTAATTTAAAAAAAACAGATTAAAACCATTGCTTGAATAAAAATAAAAAATAATTATAAGGTAAATCAGAATGTATTTATAAGTTAAAATAATGTCTTAAAGGGGATTTTTTTATTACGTGACGTTAATTTTTTACTTTAAAAAAGTTTTTGTAAAGGTATATATATACTAGGCGCGAAAATGAAAGATGAAGAAAAAATACGAAATTTTTTAGTCAATTTTAACAGGCTGTGACAGCGAAAAATGGTCGCAGCACAATGAAAAAAAAAGCAAATTAAAGCTTGAAGTCTCTAGTTTTAGGTCCTAGCCGTTAAAATACCGAATAGTAGGCAGTTTTCGAGAAATTATAAGAAAATCAGAGGAAGAAAAAAGTTCTAAAGTTTTGCTTGACTTTCGAAAGGGCCACGGACTTCAATACACTTTTTTATGGCAATTCCATCGATAAAGGCTGTTCGAGGTCGATTCTTCATGGTCAAAGCATGGTCCTGGAAACTTCAAAGTATCCTCTATAGGTTCCGTGCATTATTTTTTTTATTGTAAATAAATATTTATGCGAAAAACTTTCTTTAAAAAATAGTAATGAATTGCGTTTTTCGATTTTTCAAATAAGTTATGAGTACTCTATAAATAATCTCTGGACGAAGAATTTTTTTTCTATCTCAAAGTATCCCGATGAAACGCTCAAGAGTTCAACCGCTTATGTACTGTATTTTCTGTGGGGTTTTCTGCCGATTAATAAATGAGCAGGAGGGAACGAGAAAGAGAAAGAGAGATAAATAGATAGATAGCTAGATAGAGAGGGAGGAAGAGAAAGAATAAGATGTATATATATATGGCCAGACATTGACATTTCCTGAAAAGTGGAGCCGGACTGCTTTGCTTTTTACCTAGTCAAAGAGATTTACAATTGATAAGGATGAAAGGAATACATCTATTGTAATTCTATTCATCATCATAAGCATATTTTTCATCAATGACAATCTTAAGAATAAAAATGTTTATTGCAAATACCGGTATTACAATAACTCTCAATTTGAACATAACGAATAACCAGATTATTGAATAAGGCAAAAAGTAAAGCAGGTGTTTCGTGGTTTTCGAACGCCTTCCCGTGTAGAAATTTGAGTCGGGAAAAAGTCCTGCCCCTGATCTGCCTTCCTTAAATAATATCAGGTCATGGTCAGGCCATCCAGTGGAGATCAGGTTCGCCATGTAACGGGACTTAGGCCAGGCTCCGATCCGCCGTTCGCTTCTTCGGGAACAGATTGGGAACTGATTAGGAGCTGGACAGGACAACGATCAAGTACTGGAAAGGCTTTTGGCGATCTACCCGAGTAAAATAGATAGTATTGGGTGGTATACTGATACTTATTATCCCTTTGCATTCGAAAGGTGACTCTCGCTCATCATTCACTATCCGAGCGAAAAAGGCTTCAAGTGCAAAGGGTTATTTCACAAATATCGCAAAATTATAAGCGTAAGGCACGCTGTAAGCAGTGCACTTCTGTCCGATGTACAACGCACAGGACGAACTTTGGTCCTCGTACGATGGTACCTTGCTTACGCGGAGCGCTTCGCTTGTAGCCACCTGGCGGATTGTTGGCGTAATACATTCAGATGTCTTCCCGGCCAGAACATTTATTTTTTTCGACAGGGCGACAAGGCGTTAAGAAACCACGAATCACCTGCTTCACTTTTTTGCCTCATTAAATAATTTGGCTATCCGTTATTCTCAAATCATTAGTTATTGTATTCCCGGTATTTATGATAGGCATTCTTATTCTCGTCGATTATCATTGATAAAATTAATGCTTTTAATGCTGAATATAATTAAAACACATGCCAATCAATTATAAATATCTTTGTTGAAGTGAAAAGCAAAGTAGATTTACACAGTTCTTGAAGACAGGCTCCACTTTTCCGGATATGTTCTGGCCGGAGAGATATTACGTGAAGATGTACTTGCTCGCAATCTATCCCGGCCAGAAGATTGTAATTTCCAAACATAGAGGGTGAGCCGTAAAAAAATGATTTAGCGATCTTCCCGGTTTGTTCCTTGGAAGAGTCCGGTTAGGTAAATCAGAAAAGGCCAGTCTGGCCAGGGCCCGACACAAAGTAGGGAATGCCCTGTCACATTTCTGCACGGGTTGTCGCCTTGTCAGGAAATATCAATGCTCTGATTGGGAAGACATTACCTGAATGTATTTTGCCAACAATCCGCCAGGTGGTTTCAAACGAAGCGCTTCGCGTAACCAAGGTATCATCGTACACCGATAAGACTGCGATCCATTGTTGTACCACCTACAGGAGTGCTATGCTCATAGCGGGCACTTACGCTTACGATTTTGTGATACTTGTGAAATAATAAGTATCGGCACCACCTAATGTTATGTATTCAACTCGGGTACATCGCCAAAAGCCCTTCCAGTACTTGATCATTTCCCTGTCCAGTTCCCGTGATTTCTCGATCTATTCCCTATGACTTTCCTGGTAATTCCCCACTCATTTCCCGGCCACTTCCTGATCAGTTCCCGAAAAAGGGAACAGCGGATCGAGGCCTGGACCTGTTACGTGGCGAACCTGATTCACGCTGGAAGGGCTGACTATGGCCTGCTTTTATCTAGGGAAGGCAGATAAAGAGAAGTACTTTTTCCGTACTCAAATTTCTAATCGGGCACATACATACATACATACATACATACATACATACATACATACATACATACATACATACATACATACATACATACATACATACATACATACATACATGCAAGCATATATATATATATATATATATATATATATATATATATATATATATGGGGGGATTCTATAGATAATTAAATGAGAAGCAAAGCCGAGAGGTCGGGAACGCGAGCGAGTTTAATTATGCTATATCCAAGAACCCGCGATCGCGACCACGTGTCGTAGTGTGCGATTCCTTGAGAGACTTTAACTGATTTAATCCGGTGAAAGAGCGTGAGAGAGAGAGAGAGAGAGAGAGAGAGAGAGAGAGAGAGAGAGAGAGAGAGAGTTTTGCTATTGCTGATGCTCTTTTAGTGACTTCGAGAGACAGATCGCAACTCAATGATTATATTGCACGACGAGCCATTTTTTTACCGCTAGTTCCTCCTCGGTCATTCTATGGTACTTATATTTTCATCATATATGTGTACTTGCTTGGTTGCGTGTATGCACACACAACCACGCACACACATATATAAATATGTGTGTGCGTGCACGTTTTCATTCATATGCGTGTGTATGCGTGTGTATACACATTGGTCACAGAAAGTGCGCTCGAACAGGGAGCCTAGTTAACACGAGAACGATACGGATCTACACGTTAGTCTGAACGACTGCTCTGATAAATACTTATGAGCCACCTTTCGTAATGATCTCTGCCATATATATATATATATATATATATATATATATATATATATATATATATATATATATATATATATAATAGTTCAGCGACAAATACATGTATATTATATTAGAAATTCTGACGCTTTTACGCGTCACGTAATATCAGCGATTATATTATAAAAAACGAAGAAGGAAAAAAAGACGTTGGCTCGTCCATATTAGATTATAGCTGGGTACAAGTAGAGAAAACAGGTTGTAATTACGGTAGAGTGTCGAGTTTAGTTTCATCATAAAGGCGAACGCGTTTTCTATATACTCATTCTGGCTATATAATCCGAAATAAGAAACGAGTATTTTTTGATAATTGCCCGAGCGAATTATTACGTGACGCATGAGCGCCGGGAGTTTCTAATGCCCGATAATTCGCAGTTATGCGGTCAATTTCTTCTTCTTCTCTCGCGCTGATTTTCGTTGTCGTTTTCTTACGCAATGAAATTCTTGTGGTGAGGAATTGAATGGCGAATGGAAGAAAGAGGGAAAGGGAGGGAAGTGGAGAAAACGCTTGGCGACAGGTGTCGGTGGGAAGGCTGTAAAGAAAGAGAGGAGAGGAGGAGGGAGCGGAGGGCAAAGAAGGGACGGAGGAAGAAAAGGAGAAAGAAGAAGAAAAGGCGGAGAAAGTAGAGACAGCAAAGGAGTGAGGAGAGGAAAAAGAAGGGGCGAGTTATGAAAAGGCAGAGAAAGAAGAAACGGAAGAAAAGGTGGAGGACGAAGAAGCTGATGGAAGGAGGAGGAAGCAAAGGAGTAAGACAAAGTGGCAGATGGAAAGGAGGTGAATGAAGAGGAAGAAGAGCGAACAAATGAGAAAGGAAGAGGCTGAAGAGGAGTGAGAAGGGCAAAAGAAGAAGCGCACGAGGAAAAAGAATGGTAGGGACAACAGGGAATGGAGGACCGTGAGGAGATGACGGCTTCTATCTTCGCGAGCTGCTCGTCCCCGATACTGAAGCGATAAACGTGAAACTCGTACGGAGCCCGAGGAAGATCGAGACACAGACAGCGAGAGGACTGGAGAGAATATTCGCGCACCAAGGGACAAGCAAAATACGCGGGAAGCGAGAAGAAATTGGGAAGACTACGGGAACGAGATGCCGGGGAGGGAGGAAGAAAGGTAGAAAGAGGGAGGCGATGAACCGCGACGAATTATGTAAGTGGCCCCAGGTCCGGGAATTCGCGATCGCGACAGGGAGAGCGAGAGAAAGAGATGAGTCGCTTATCCCTATTCGTATGTACGCGGGAGGCGCCTTCTCGGGGCGCATCTTTCGCGGCGCCTTTTCGCAATCGTGGCGTCTCGAGAAGGAGCAAAGAATAAGGTGGAAGAGGAGCGAGAGAGCCCCTGCTCCCGATGTGGCTTTCTCGGAAGGGGAGATCGGTCTGCGTTGGACGGGATGGCGCGATCGCGAGGCTGCTTTCGTAGGGGAGAGCTGGGGAAGAGAGCTGCTCTCGAAGGGCCCCAACGGGACGCAGAGGGCCCTGGATCGCTCTCAGCAAAGGAGAGAGAGAAAGATAGAAAGCGTTGCCAGATAGAACGAGAGGAATATCGCGGATGAAGAAGAGGGCGAGAACACGAGGAAGAACGACCGAATGTGATGGAAAGGGGGCGGAGGAGGGGGGGAGTCGAGCCCGCGGCGCACATACTGTAAAAGAAGAATGCTGGTCGCGCGAGCTCAGGCTGAGCAAGAGAGAACGAGACAAAGAATACGAGGGGGGCCCCCTCTTGGTGGAGAACGTTAAGGACCACCCGAGAGGAGAAGTTCAGGACTCGATGCGAAGCCGCGAGGCACCCGGCCCGAGGCCTTTGGGGGGTCTCTCTTATCTTCTCATTGCTCCGTGTTGTCCTCCTCCTCCTCCTCCTCCTTTCCTCCCCGGAGTCTGTCTCCATCCAGAAGGGGGACGAGAGAACTGTAGTGCAGCGCCCTCCCTTGGCCACTCATCCGCGCGCTCAGCATCGCGTCACGAGCGCGCAATTCACATTTTCTCATTCGCCTCGTATCTCTGCGCGCACATACTTCGAACTTATCCCGTATACACACCGCACTCTCGCAAGCCTGAGAGTTTACCCATTGCGAGTTGCCAAGTTCCGATGGATCCTCAGCGGGCCTCCAAACCCGCTCGGACGGCTGATCAACCGATTTTCCTGTGTGCTCACCTCCCGCGGACTCCGAGAAAAGCCTCGGAAAAGAACTTGAACAGGTCGGTTTCCGGCTTAATTGCTACGGAATAGTGGCCCAAGCTCTCGATTTAACGATCGTTGAGGGTCTCGCTGCTATGTAGCAGCCAACACAAGGACGACACTCCTAATTATGGTGTGCAGCTGAGCTTAGTAAGTGGCCCAAGATTGCGTGGGAACGTTCATTGCTCAGATCATGTTCCGAGTCTGCTTGATTGGGGAAGGCCAACCGGGCACTGTACAGTTTATTTGGGTAGGATAGTTTTCAGGGTACACTTGGTTGGAGGGGATTAACTAGGCAGTGTTCCGTTTACTTGGGTTTATCGGTTCTTAGAGTTCATTTGGTTGAGGAAAATGAAGTGGACGGTAGTGTCTTGTGGTGTCTTATATTCAATTGTATTAGCCTGCTTTAATTGCATCGCTCATAAATAGCTGACAAGAATAAAAAGGGTTTTCCAGCTCATGAAGATCCTGTCTGGGTCGCAAATTCGCGTTTCCTTTCAGTAACCAGAGGATACGAGATCCCTAAATCTCAAGGTCTATTGCTGCTCTTCCCTAAACCGCCTAGACTGGCTATGGTAAGGCCAGTAACCTCTAACTAACGCCAGGATTCTCTATAACCTCAAACTACTGTACCAGTTTCTCATTTGTTCAGGTATCCATTGTCCCGCAACAATTTTCCAATAGTTCGCCCAGATCCAATCCTCCGCAATGATTTCCCAATCGCTCGCACCTGTTGCACCTCGGACCACCCCACGTTCCAATTTCAAACACGCTAAATCCATCGAGCTCAATCCTGCTGATGATGACTTAGCTAACGACGAGGAGAGATAGCGAGTTGAAATGAGCATTCGGTTTGAGGCCTGCGCAAGACGCGTAAGAAGCTGCAAGAACGAATGGGATGATGGATGGACGTCCTTGGACGACTCGGGTAAGATACGGCGTCGGGTATACTCGCGAGATCTCTCTCCGTGTTGTAGACATATTATATGCAAGGTATTAGTGGTCTCGGTGCTACTGGAATAAGCGCAGTAGCAGTAGAAACTACAACCGTGAGGAAGAGGACGTGGGATCGGTTGGACCCGCATGCGGACCTCTTATTGTCCCACTAGGAGGTGGTACGTGTACACGTCGAGGCTATCCCGGCCGCGTACAACTGTGCGCACACTTGGGAAAACAACCACACATGGACATGTATATATGGGCATACGAGGAAAGCGTGAGCGGCGGTAGTCGTAGCGGGTACCTCAACGTCGGCAGGATGAAAGCGCGGACCGCCCCTTTGTCTCTATGCTGCTGGTTTGCGGTGCTCTCCTCGCTGGCCAAGCAACCTGGATGACAATCCACAGAATAAGACCGAGGCAGAGAGAGAGAGCGAGAGAGAGAGAGAGAGAGAGAGAGAGAGAGAGAGAGAGAGGTAGCGGGAGACGAGCCTACATGGCAGAGTTGAGAGAAGGAGAGAGGCTGTCGAGAATCGGTAGCTGCCCAAGTGTTGGTAGCCAAACGTGAAACTGCGGGTAGTCCTCCGCCCCTGGTGAACCATGCAGGGGCAGTTTAACCTATCCCCCTCTCCCTTGAAGAGATTGTCCCCCTCGGGGCCAGTTCCCTTGGCCAGTCAACAGCCATAGCCCGTGTTACTCGTTTGCGGGCTTGCCTCTCTCCTTTTCCATTGGCTCATAGCTGTACTAGGATCGAAAGACTGATACTCTTTAGAGATCTTGGCCCGGCGATTCTGCTCCTGCTGATTTATCTTAGGGATGTTCCGTTAAGCGCGAGGGCACGATGTGTGAGCGGATAAGTTTGGGAGAAGTGCTACAACTGTGCACCCGCGATGCTCGCAGATGCTCTGAGGTTGGTAGGATGAGCTGGGAACAGATAGAGACAGGGAGCAAGAGGAAGAGAACACTACGATGACAGATTGTCAAAGGACTAAGATGGATAACAATGGAAAGAGAGAGAGAGAAAGAGAAATGTGAGGGAATGGTATCGATGCGACATTCTCGCTGCAACTTGCTCGGGTGATGACGACATCCTACGTATGTACGCCAGGAGGACTGAAATTACACTCCAATTTAGAAGCTTCTGGGGTCTCTGGGAATAAGGCATGAGATTGGTACCACGGCGTGGTACCCTCGCCTCCCAACAACCTCTTTTTCTCCTCCCTCCCCGCACCATCTTATTTTGCCCTCTTGGCGTTTCTCAATGGCTGTTTCTTTAGCGCTCCTACGCTACTTCAATGACGCAGTCTATGCCTGTATTGTACCCTTTTCTGTCTTGAATATCTTGCATATACGCGATTCCGGGCCGTTCGTTCTCGCTCTTTTCGTTCTTTCCGCACCCGCGTGCCGTTACGACTCCTCCTTCTCATCCGCCGCCTTCGTTGCAGGGACAAGAGGGCTCCGTGGCTCGCTTGCACTCACTACGAGAGAGGCAAGACATTATTAATGTCAGAGAAACTGAGCGCATAAGAACGTCACCCATTCTCCTGGCGCATGCTATCATACACTCTCGTCCATGTTCATTTATGAGTATGCGTGGACACGTACAACAAACTCGTACCACGTCCTAGAAGCGGGTTCGCATGTCTGAACTATTACCATGCGCGAATCCGGCGAGTGAACACGCCGGCTATACAGGCCGTACACACGATATATAATTCCGCGTTCGTCGCCGATAATTATTGTGAGCCCGTACTACGGGGGGCTTCCTGTGCCATGACAATGCGACGACGAGCTCTGTGCCTGTCGCTGGCACTTCTCTTTAAACAGACGTATATACAGCAGCTAGATACATGTATACGAATGCGCACGTAATTCAAGTACTGGGTCCCGGTGCCTCCTGACTGCCGAGTTGTTTCTGTATCGAAATTATATTTAACTGCGTGTCTGTTTCTCGAAAGGGGTTCTCCTAAAGGAAATTTAAGCGTTGCGGAAATCGAGTCGGTGATCATCTCTAGGGACAATCAGCTGTCCTACGTATGATAGTGGACGGCATCAACAGCACTGATGCCACATGAAGCCTGCCGTTCGTTTTTCGTAGCCAGTACAGTCAGCACAGTTTCTCGTTGACTGTACAGTCATCACAGTTTTTTTCATTCACACTACAGTCATCGCAGCTCATCATCGACAGCATACGGAGAAAAAAATTCACTTGGATTAATGAAATTGTTACTTTACAGGTGGGCAACGAAATATTCAGACAAATAATTTGTCAGCATCCGATATGACGGATTTGATCAGCCCAAGCCATTTTTTTCGATGTATAGGCAATATATATGTATGTATGCGATGTGTATGTATCATCACAGTAACCTACTAGCATTGACCTGATCGTTCAAGGTACTATTGGTCCTACTCTAGCAACGAGTAAGTTACCAAAGTGCCGTTACTTTTGACACTCCATAAAACTATACCCTTCGATCACTAATACCAATCAATATCACCACGATTCTATCAATCATTCAAAATGCTACTGCCACAGCACTGCCGCAATGCCAGTCTAAATATACCTCATTCCGATCATTATTCTGTCTTGGGATGTCTTTAACAGAGCCCAGCCTGAAAAGCCAAAAACCGAAAAAGAAGCCCAACAACCGCGCGTCATGAAACGCTCCATCGATGCAGCAGCTCGTTGTGTATACTCGGGCAATGCAAGTCGAAGAAGCACTGGCAAAATTGGAACGAGAAAAAATGTACACTCGGATTTCGTCGAGGCTCGGGCAATATAAAAGAGAATAATCGGCGTCCTATAGCCATAGAGGAATTAATGAAGAGACCGGAGGGGAGGAGGACGCCGAAACGGCTGATACCGAGAGAAAGAGAGAGAGAGAGAGAGAGAGAGAGAGAGAGAGAGAGAGAGAGAGAGAGAGAGAGAGAGAGAAAGGTAAGGGAGCGAGTTGGAGGAGTGTATAGAGACTCGCGTAAGGCTCGTTTCGCTCCTCTCCGATCCGTCAGTAATAAAGTGACTTTGCCCAGGCATGCGATCCCGCGATAAACTTTCGAAATTTATTCGCCACTCCTCAATGCCTCTCTCACAGTTTATGTCGCTGCCTCCTATCTCTCTCTCTCTCTCTCTGTCTCTCTCTCTCTCTCTCTCTCTCTCTGTCTGTCTGTCTCTCTCTCTCTCTCTCTCTCTGTCTTTTCACTTCTCCTCCATTCTCTGACTTCGCTCCAGCTCTTCCTTTTTCTCGTTTACGTCGATTTGTGGATTTTCCAAGTTAAACCCTTTTCTCGCAAGCTCTCCTCCCTTCCCCCTTCCTACCCGGCACGCGTTTCATCCCTCGCGAAATTTTCTTTCCTGTTCGCTTCCACCTATGTGCTGCCTGCGGAGTGCAACTCTCGTAGCGCAACCCACGGCCCTCGCTTTACCTTCACCCAACCCCCCAGGCTCTGGACGGGGCTTTCACGATCCTCTCCTGAACGCCCTCGCGGCTTTCGTGCGCGACAATCACCGCGGCCATATTTCTTTTTTGTTCCCCTTTCCACCTCCTCAACCCCGGCACACCCCGACATCGACGTCGTCGTCGCAGCATTTTTCCTCAAGTACTGTACTCGCTCTTGGCCCCCGATGCGACGAGCTTGGAACTAGATGCAGAGAGAGACGGCGAGGGAGAAGAGGGTCTCGTATATGTATCGTGTGACTTCCGCAAGCCAGGCAACTCCGACTTTTATACTGCGAAAACAACAAACTTCCGTATATATATATATATATTAAACGCATGCATATCAATACGATGCGATGCACATCACATAACCTGCCCTTTACCAAGCGGCTCTACCAGGCTTGTATGGATTTTTCCTTCGTTTGCTCGAGTATTTGTGTGTGAGTCTGTGTATTGGGCATTTGTGCATTCAAACGCAGGGAAGACATTCACTTATTCAACCTACTGTATCGACTGCAGCCTTCATGATTCAGCAACGGGAGCAATTTACATTCCCATATATGTGCGATTCTCTCCTGCGGAGTGGGAATGCGATTGAATTACCCAAGCCGAAAGCCAATTGATACTCGTGCACGCATATATGTCAGCCCGACGAGTGTGTTTCGAGTGAGAATATTATCTGGTGTAGATTTGTTTAGGAACAATACATACAGGGTGAGGCACTAACTGCTGCCACCTTGAATATCTCTGTCATTATCGACGTCACAAAAAAATGTTTGAAACAAAAGTTGTACCGTACGAAAGGGGTCATCAAATGCGACCATTTTTTTTTATCTCAGTGGAGGCGCTGTCGCACAGTAAAGGTCACCTCCACTTTTTTAAATGGGACGGTACATTTTTTTTTCAACTATCTTGTAGAGCATCGAAAACTGCATAAAAAACATTTAGGGGTCAAAGTCGTTCACGGTCATTTAAGATCAAAAAGTGACATGAACGTTATTTTTATGTGAAATTACCGTTATTCACAGTAGATGATCAAAGTAATTGCAATTGGAATCAATGCAGTACTGCAATCTCCTCATCATGAATTTCTTATCACTTCGGCAATTATCGCCGAAGTCTTGCCATTGTCTTGTATGTAAACAATGGCACCAAACCTACAATGTACACGGAACATTGTACAATGTTTCGTCCGAACAAACCCAAGATAACGATAGTAAGAATAGCGAGACTAGTATTAATGAATCAAGCGAATGTAAATGATGTATTCTTTTGAAGAGCAAACTGATATGCTTCCAATTTACGGAGAATGTCAGAAAAATGCAGTGAGAGCTAGAGACTTATACGCTGAAATATTTCCTGAACGTTTTCATCCTACACGCCGTACTTACATTTCAAATTTTGTACACTAAACTGAGGACCACTGGATTCTTAACCCGTCGGGAAAGTAACCGACAAAAGCGAGTTACTAGGTCAGGAGTGGGAAATTTGGTTCCAATCAGAGGTATTATGATCGCCGATGTTTACATTGATATCATAAACGAAAATCTGGAGGAATCGCTGCTAAAGATCGGTCTGCAGGATCAATTCATTTTTCAACAAGACAACGATCCTAAACACACGGCTCGAAAATCATAGGCCTTTTTCCGTTCTTCGCAGATCAAACTTTTGGATTGGCCAGCACAATCGCCAGATTTAAATCTTATAGAAAATCTGTTGTCTATTTTAGACCAAAATGTTAATAAGGGCGACGTAATAATCAAAGAAAAGTTTTTTGATGCTCCGCGGGACAATATCGGCGAACAGCAAATTCACAACCTTGTAGAAAGTATACCTCGGCGTTTACAGGCTGTTATCGAAGCAAAAGGTGATCAAAGAAAATATTAGATGCGCGATGTGATGACATATTTTCTTTTTTTCTTCGGGTGTGTACTTTTTTTCTGTCCAACCTGAAATTGGCATCCTACACGTTGAAATTGTTTTCGTTCAGGTTTCAAATATTTTTTATGATGTTTCAGTGAAAATGTAGACGTGAGCTTATAAAGTATCGTTGAAACAGCTGTGGAAGCACTCCATAAACTATTTTCGTAAATATAATAGCACCAATACACACACACACACACACACACACACACACACACACACACACACACACACACACACACACACACACACACACGCGCGCGCGCGCGCGCGCGCATGTATACATATATATGTATATATGTATGTATGTGTGTGTGTGTGTGTGTGTGTGTGTGTGTGTGTGTGTGTGTGTGTGTGTGTGTGTGTGTGTGTATAGATCGATAGATAGATATAAGAACATTATTTTATGGATAAAATGAATAAGATGCATCACGGCTATCATCGACCATCAAATTGCCAATTGAAATAGAACTATACTTTTTAGCCGCTGGGCAACTTGGGTCTGTCTTCTCGGCAATTAAATTTAAGGGAACAAGCAATAAGGATGGAAAACCAGATGAGCCTTTTCGTCTCAGCTGTCACTGCTCTTGTAACGGATGAGATAGCATCGCAAGATACAATTGGGATTTACACGTTGAAGTGAGCAGACCTTGCCTCAAATCTCTCTCTCTCTCTCTCTCCCTCCCTCCCTCTCTTATCCCCACGATCTCTTAGTTTTCATTTGATGTGTATATATACACACATACATATAGATATACTCTTTTCAGCAATTCACCCGAGATTTCAAGATACGAAATAATTTTATTGCGGGCTCGCTCGCGATACGCACAATTCTGTTTCGAGCTGACAGAATTTCTGGTTCGTTGCATCGAGGCTACGGAGGGACGACAGCCGTTGCTTCAAGAATTTTCCTACGCCACCGAGAAATTCACCTGTTTCTCTCTTATATGGCTGGCAGGTAAATCGGTCAGTCGGCCGTTTCTTCTCGTGTATACGGATAAATTAACACCGGGCCCTGTACGGTTCAAAGATCAAGAGAACAGAGAAAGCGAAACAAACGGGCCTGGGCTAAGGGCGGTTAAAATGGGGATGGAAAAAAACTATAACAATAGGCACGTAATATAGCGACAAAAATCACAAATAAACGTGTCACTGATCTTAGGAAAGATCTTTGGTCCCGTAGTATACGGAAGAGAGGGAGAGGGAGGGAAAGAGAGAGAGAGAGAGAGAGAGAGAGAGAGAGAGAGACCACGACCCGCCCTTTCGCCCCTGCTGTCAAGATCGCCGAGCTAGTTAAAGTTTTTCTACCTCGTTGATGGTGTACAGAAGTTGAAAAATAAAAAATAAAAAGAACGAGAAATTCAAACTAAAATGTACTTTACGAGAGTTGAACGCTCGTCGATTAAGCCGCAACGACCGATGTTTTTCCCGCACCCCATCATCCCTCTATTCCGTCACATTCGTCTCCGTTTTTCCTTGATTTGATTCTTATTATTATTTTATTATCGTTCCTTTTTAGCTTCGACGCTGCGCGACATCGTCTAATTTATGTGAGCCCCGGCGATGAGCTCCAAGGGGTTGGCTGTTTTATTTTTTTACTCTCTCTCTCTCTCTCTCTCTCTCTCTCTCTCTCTCTCTCTCTCTCTTTCTCTCTGTCTGCTCTTCTCTGCTTATTTACCGGCATTCTAACGAAGTTTCGAGTTCTCGGGGGCTAGCAGTACCACTCGACCCCTGACCGGGAAGAAGCGTGACAGTCGGTACGCGCGCGCCTTCTCTTTTGCAGCCCAGGGGCGCCTTCAAAGCATAAAATAAATTATAGAACAGGAGCGCGACCGCTCCCGAACCGGGCTACATATAACAAGGCGTAAGGAGGTACACGATGTCGCGCAACGTTACGCGAAAGCCTCTCTCTCTCTCTCCCTCCATGGGAAGCTCGTTTTGAAGACATTCGATTTCGAGAACCGTCCTCATACTCATCCAGCCTTGCGGACCCCGTACTCTACATTACGTGAACCGTAATGTCTTCAAAATCATCTCCCAATAAATGTAAACATATTTATACAAAGTTCGTTCCAAGGGTTGTACTGTAGCCAAAATCGATTCGTTTGAAAAAAATTTACGACCTATCCTCAATACAGCTGGATGTCCTCATAGTCAACATTACATGCATACAACGGCGTCGAAATATCCTTTCCCCATCCATTTATATATATATATATGAAAATACGAACGGTGTACGACGAATACGGATTGATGAGGAGCGTGCCGAGGCCACTTCTTGTGGAAATATATATTCGAGTATGTGTGTATATATATAGAGGGAGAAAAGTTCGCGACGTCTATAATTGTCAAATGAAATACGATAGGTAGATTTCGCGGTGGGCCCCGCAATCGCCGAGCACCGCGATGCAGACACGGGGATGATTTTAAATTCATCGTCGTGCGTGGCAACGACAGAAAGGGTTGAGTCAGAGGTAATAAAATAGAAGAATGAAAAAAGGAGAGGACATCAGAGGGTGGGGTTTGGAGAAAAAATAAAACTTTCCGTAACGATATTCGTAACAATATCGTGTCTTTCCACGATGGCAATCTCGCTTTTGGACACACACACTCACGCGCGCCCGTGCGCATATATATATACACATACCGAAACGTGTAATAACGAAGAGTACAACGCGGGCACGTTCGCGATGGGACCAATTTATGAGATGAAATCGAATGTAAATACACAATCACGGAGGAAGCGCGCGCACTCCAGCGCGAGAGGAAAGGGGGGGGCGGACATTGCGGGTAGCCAAGGGGGTAGGAAGGGGTTTTGAAATCGAAATGGCACAATTTCGATCGAAATCACTACCTTTTCCTATCCTTCTTTGTCCCCTTTCTCATATTTGACCAGAAACAACTCCGGGCTACGGTTATTTGTACTATAATTACATTTCATATTTCTCACGAAGTACTCGCGTTCGTGATAACGATACGCGCGCTATGAAGGGACGAAGCGGCCACTCGTAACTTCCAAAGCATCGCAAGGTCACGGTGTAGTAACTTTAGGACAGTCTATGACGCCCTTTTTACTTTTGTCGTCGCTATTCTTACTTTTTCTCACATTATTATTTTATATTCTTCAATTACTTTTGTTTAATGTTTCCTAACAATACAAATTGCTCGATCGGGCGATGGGGAGGCACACGAGGGCGGCGATGAGGATGCTCATCTCTATATTGGAAAATTGGTATCGACGAAACCCGTACAAGCCCAACTTCATTACATTCATTTAGCCCGGGACGTTTGATGACAATTGAAAATTGTTTTCCCTAGATGGTAGCAAAAAAAGAACGTCGTTTACTCTCATCTGACGAAAATTGCTACTTTCAATATGGACACTGGGGTGGCACAGTGTTGAGCTTTATTTTTTTTCCTTTTTCTCACCATGCTTCTTTCTCAACAGTCTTCTTGGAAGGAAAAAAAATTGTCGCGGAAACTGCGAGCGGTCAAAAAATATTTAGAGGTCGCTCAAGCCTGCCCTAATTCAAATGTTCATTAAAAAATCGTTTTTTTTTTCGCCCACTTCTCACCCATTAATTTTACGCTTTATAAGTAAAAATGAACCTCGCGAATGCTCTGGCCGGCCAGAGCTTTCGCGATACGTGGGAAACAGCTGCCATTTCAGTTTTACGAACAAAACGATCTATAATTATGTTTACGGACAAGAGCTTTAAATCATTATTTTATGAGAACAAAGATTATAATTCTTGGGTTAGAAGTGTGAGGTGAATTTGAAAAATCGGTTTCTAAAGAAAAAAGGATTAATTGTTAGGAAAATTTTACAAAGCGTCAAATTTGTGAGTGAAAAGAGCAAAAATAAATTGCGAGAATTGAAAATTTTGATGCTCTTGAGCGACCACCGAATCTTCATTGGCCGCCTAGGGCTTCCGCGAGGTTAATTTAAATATTATAAAGTGTGAAATGCATGGGTGAGAACTGGACGAAAAAAATCGATTTTGTAATGAAAATTTGAATTTTTGCGAGGCTTGAGCGACCTCTAAATATTTGTTGACGGCTCCCAGCTTTCGCGACTATTTCTTTCTCTTAATCTTTTAAGGATGGGGAAATTTCCATTAAAATCGACTTTTTTTACATCAAAGATATCAATAAAATCGATGAATTTCTCAATTGGAGTCCCAAGCCTAATTGCAGCCCCGTCCGCAACGAAAAGTCCAATTCTAAAAATGTATTTCAAAAAGTTTGAAAGCGTATTCCTATGTAATTCGATGCGCTGAATACGTGAAAAAGAATAAAAAAAATTCCGGTGGCATCCTTGACCTTAAAAATCGCCATTTCAAGGTCCAATTTTTTTCTCTGCTAGTTTGGCCTCAAAATGTATATACTCACATTGTGGATGCACTGAGTACAACAAAATAGGCATATATGTTGTAAATGTCATCCTGAAGAATATTTCAAGGACGCCAGTTTTTATAGAACAAGCTTCGTCAGTAAACATACTCACTGCCCAAAGTATGTCACAAGACTGCAGAAAAATCGTGCATTATTTTGAGAAATACTCGAACTTTCGCTCTTAGCGTGACCCAGGATAAACAACGTGGATGTGGCGAAAGTGCGATCCCTTTAGGGTGCTTGATTTTCGTGAGTCCCCTTGCCTAAATATTATGTGCCCCCTGGCTGGTCGATATAACGACCACTCCCGTCCTTGAAAGGTTAAAGAAGATATTGGGATGGTAAGAAAAA
Organism: Ophion obscuratus; assembly: GCA_964007375.1. NCBI lineage: Eukaryota > Metazoa > Arthropoda > Insecta > Hymenoptera > Ichneumonidae > Ophion > Ophion obscuratus. The sequence goes on along the minus strand of OZ023323.1, from coordinate 12,599,048 downwards.
GGAAAAATAATAGAGCTCAAAATTGTGCCACCCTCATGGACACCGTAATGATTTTTGCGACACTTAATAATTATAATTTTTTCATTTCTCGCCGGTTTCTTTGAGCTCTCGGCGAAAAAAGACGATCTATCAGCGGGAATAATAGCGAGGCAGCGATTTTGCAATGGGAAGAGTGTTCCAGCCGGTTCCGGGAACCGCGGAACTGCCCAACCCCGGGTCTCCGCGTGCCGCGGAAAAGAACGAGATAAGGGAGGGAATATAAAAATCGCTAGGATGTTCCGTTCTCCTTTTTTTGCTCCTCTCGCTATCGTTTCGAGCTTCGACGAGCTCAAAACTCGGCGAAAAATCCAATGGGAAGACCCCCCGTTTTCTCTCGTCGGCAGAAGAGAGAGAGCGAGAGAGAGAGAGAGAGAGAGAGAGAGAGAGAGAGAGGGCGGGAGGAGGAACGGGAATTTGTGGAGTGAGGAGGAAACGATTCGGCACGCAAATACGACGTTAACGTTAGAGAAACGTTTAATTTGACGTGACCTGAAATGGCACGCGATCCCGCGTTCGATGCTCAAAAATGCCATACCCGAGCAGCTTCGAACCTTTTCTATTTGCCCGCAAAGCTTGTCGTATTCTGTCGTTCGACTTCTTCACCCCCCACTCCCGCTCTTCCAATTTCTGTGTCTCCGTAAGCCCTTTGTACGTTTTACTACTACCCCTGTCGCCTCGTGAAGATCCAGTCCCATACGCCCTCGTGCAACACACGCTCGTCGTGCCAACTACTCTCTCCTCTCCCTCTCTCTCGCGCGCTTTCTCTTGTTTTCGGAATTTCTAGGCTCGTAGACCCGGGCCCCCAGACTTGTACATATATATGTAGATCTAGGGACTATAATATTTATAATTGCTTACTATTTAATTATCACTATGATTATATATTGATAATACATATCCCTGATTCAAAAACTGTCATTACATGATTGCAACATACGCTATAATTATAAGACGTAGAATAATATATATAATAATTTTTTAAACAAAATTTGTAACTGCGTAATAATTCTTGTTTTATAATACTATTACATACTTATATTCTATAATAATAATTATTATTAAGGGATAACACCACTCTAGGATGGTGTTATCCCTTATGGTGCAAGCTTCGCAGATTAAAGGCAAACAAAAAGTTCAAGAATTTAAGTGCTCGTACAACTTTAAACGCGTTTTTCTCGAAACCACTTTTTTCCAACTGGAAGGACGGATTACTCGAACACCCTTTGCATGGATCGATTTGAAATTTCGATAGTAGCTTCAGAACAACGTTCTCTATGGGAGAACGTAGCCGTTTTTTGATTGAATGTAAACTTTTTAATACAATTTACTGCTTATTTTTTGGGCAAAAATCGATTTGTTTCTTTCAAAGTGCGCCATTTTTTCAAAATTTGATTTAAAAAAATCCCTACGTAGTCCCATAGCTAATAATATATAGATTATAATTTGTTTTTGGTTTTTGTTACAGGTCGTATACTTGACGAGAAAACCGTTCTCCCGTGAAGCTATTTGTAAAAAAAACACGTTTTTCAAGATGGGCTCTGTCACCGCCATTTTGTATGAAAATTATAATAAAACAATTTTTTGTATACTTTATTATGTGTTCAATAAACCCTCTCAAAAGAAATCCTATTCCTTTTTCCACACTCCCAAAATAAATTGTCAAAGTTAGGCCTTATTTTCTGCCGCTAGAGTGGTGTTATACCTCAACATCACATGTTCAAAACCATAACGATATAGTCATAGTATATAAAAATAATCACAATGTTATTGTGCATATATGGGAATCTCTCCCGAATTGATAATTTCGCTTGTAATCGGACTTTTTTTAAATACATGCATTTCGGTTAATTTGTAGGTTTTTTTCGAATGAACCATTTTGAAATATTTCGAATTCTTTCTACAAAACAGATTTGGCAGAAAAATGGTTGTTATCCTTCATTTTCTGTATTTTGGATATGAAAATCATTCCTCTGAAGTGTAACTATTCACACTTCATACACACTAGCAAGCCGAAGAGGTACGAAAAATTGTTAAACATCAGAAAAAAGATTTCTTGAAACCAATGAACGTATGTTTAATTTCTCCCTGAAAATTAAAAAAAATAATAAACAAGTATCTCACCATGAATAACGAAATTTTGTAACCGTTTTTCTCAATGATTCCTCTGGAGAGATGTAAATCAGTTCATATATTGTGTGACGGGTGGCGCCAGCTGATCGTGCATTGTGGCGTCGCTGGCACTTGTCTCGCGTCATCGCCTTAGCACGGCGCTCCGATCGCCTTTTACGAAAAATCTTACGGGAAGACAATCTACAACTTTCGCCGCGATAATAACACTTCTTGACGCATCCTCCTTCTCTACACGTGTGGCTACTTGTTAAGAGCCCCAGATAGACCGATGTCCCTCATATTGGCATCATATGTACATCTTCTCTTGCGGCATAGAAAGTCTCACAGCTGTATATCCCTTATGAGTGCTTCCCTTGAAGTCATATTGGCATCACATGATGATTCACAATAACACATCCAAATGAAGCAAAGTTGTTTCCTACGGAGCTCATATTGGTGGCATGGCGTGACGTAGCTATGTTGTACTCATATGGAGCTCATATGGGTCCCGGCGTGAATAATAAATAATCCAAAAATGATTATAAAAAAAATCCGGTGGTATTTTTATTTCCATATGCTGTATTTATGTTCCTGTCTATATGATAAATGGATTAAAACGTTTCCTGCCTAGTTAAAGTTTTTACCTACCTACGGTTTGAACCTAATACTTCTAATTCTAGAGCTGTCTCTAATGCTGAACCTAATCTTCTAAGCTGTCTCTAACTGAACCTAGTCTTCTAATTCTAGGGCTAAGCGTGCTACCTACCTAGTCATTCTACCACTCGTGTAAACTTGTTTGTTTCTTTGTCTATTTATATCATTCTTGATTTTCGGGCACATCGCCGTAATGTTGCGCTCATGGCATTTATCACTGAGAAATATGGATATCGCCGTCATATTGCGCTCATCGAATGTATCACTGAAAACATGCATATAGCCGTCATGGAATGTATCACTGAGAAACATGCATATCGCCATTATATTGTGCTCGTGGGATGTATCATCGACAAATATACATATCGCCGTCATGTTGCGCTCATCGAATGTATCATTTAGAAACGTGCATATCGCCGTCATAGGATGTATCACTGAGAAACACGCATATCGCCGTCATGTCGCGCCCATCGAATGTATCACTGACAAACATGCATATCGCCGTCATGTTGCTTGCATGGCGTGTCTATTACCAGTGCTAACCCAGTGAATTCATCAACACAAGGCATTGGATGACTTCCATAGGATGTAAAATTTGCTGATATTAATTGCAGACACCTGAGCACAGCGATATGAGTTCGACGTGCTTCAAACGTACGATGCATATGTGAACGACATATTGAGATCAAAATGTTTTGTACATTCACGATACTAAATAAGTTCACGGCTTTGCATCAGGGCATGTCTATCTGGGAGTATTATTCAACTAAGTAATAAAAGTTACTAGCGTCCATTACTGTTCATATAATCTGTGGAGTTGTGTTATCTCATTCACCCTGTGAACCTAAGCCTCCATGGCTTGTCAGAGCAGTGTCTTCTAGATATACTTTGCCGAAGAGACTGATTGTGTCGTATTATTTTTGTAGCTTACACATTTTTTCTACATACCTTGTGTGCTACGAGGTATTGTCACAGGCGAGGGAGTCATTCCACTGGTTATTTTTAACTGTATCATTTTCCAATTAATAACGTCAGCCTTTACCTGTTCGAGTGGCACTTTTAGACACCTACTCACCGTCAGATTTTGGGGTTAGAAAAAAGTAGCATGCCGTGCTATGCATAAAAACCCGTTTGAATCGTCATTCCTCTGGGTTACTCCCGACATGTAAGATCCAGAGGCATAATATATGCGCCAGAGAAATGACATTATCTTGGTTACGCACATGTGGATATGCATGAGATTACATAAAAATGATTCTCTCAGATTATTGCCATGCCGCTATCGAAAGAAGAAAGTTTCCGTAGAAAAAGAGAAGCGGAAAACGGAGATACGAAAGCCTTAAGGGGTAATACTACTGTAGAATTTTCTAAAAAATTAGTTAAAAAAAATGGCTTTAGAGACGCTTTGAACGATCTAGAATAAGGTCAAAAAATTTGGTACCTGTAAAACAAAAGTCCGCAGACCCGTGGGGGTCCGCGGTGGCAGCGGCTGACACGTGTGCGAGACGACGAATTTTTTCTCGGAACACATTTTTTTCAAAACGGCACGCAGAATAACTTCGACAATTTTCATTCTTTTCACTCCAAATTTGAAGCACATCTTTAAAGTAACATTCCGAAGAGAAATACATATGGGTTTTACCAAGAGTTAATTATAACGTTAGTTATGAGCAAATGATTGTCCTATTTTTCTGTCGAAAATTGAGTTTTTATTTTAAATGCTTGCCAATTACGCAAAAATGCATATTTTCAAAATCCCCTACGTGTTTCTCTAGCTATACTCATGTAAATTAATAGTACATTGTTTCATTATGGTAATTCTTTAGATACGTGACTTTTCCGAAAAATGAGCCTAAAATTATTTTTTGCTATTTTTTCATTTATTGGGTTATAAATTATGATATTCAGTCGGGGGAAGCTGAAATGCCCCCCCCCCCCCCCAACGTTATGGGTTTTTGAAGTGCGCGGAAACACGTGATAAAGTAGGGCATTTTAAATCATTTTGACGCCTATAATGTGTTTGTTTAAGTTTTCAGCTGCCTCCGACTGAATATCATCATTTATAACCCATTAAACGCGAAAATAGCAAAAAAATGTTTGTCTCATTTTTCTGAAAAGTCACTTGTCTAAAGAATTACCTTTATTTTTTCTAAATTCAAATTTGTGGCAATTATATTTTTAATATAATTTTTTGTTGTTCCCTTGAAGATATGACTAATAACATCCTTGGATATTATTATCCTCTTGCACTTACACCCAAAATTACTGAATTTTAGACGTTTACAGTGGTTAAAATTCTTAACCAGGATCCCGTAGAAAAAGAAGTGTTAAAACAAAAAGAGCGAGATCAATATTCGAAGAAAAAATCAATAAGCCAATAAAAACCTGATAGGAAAAGGTTTGTACCATTCCTCTAGCCCTACTATTTCATTCTATCATGATAAATCTCTCAAAACTGAAAAATCAATGTGATCCATAGGCAATATTATATCGATTAGAACTGAAGTCAATTGCAATTTGAAATGGAAAACGAAATATTTTTGTTTACAAATTTCGTTGTCCTGCAAAATGAACATTTCGGGAGAATCACCCATACATATGCATATAGATATAATCATAACATGCAATAATAATGATAATTATATAGAACTATGATATATACAGGGTGAGGCACTAACTGTTGGCATCTTGAATATCTCTGTAATTATCGACGTCACAAAAAAATGTTTGAAACAAAAGTTGTACCGTACGAAAGGGGTCATCAAATGCGACCATTTTTTTTATCTCAGTGTAGGCACTGTCGCACAGTAAAGGTCACCTCCACTTTTTTAAATGGGACGCTACGTTTTTCTTCAACTATCTTGTAGAGCATCGAAAAATGTATAAAAAACGTTTAGGGGTCAAAGTCGTTCGAGGTCATTTAAGATCAAAAAGTGACATGAACTTTATTTTTAAGTGAAATTACCTTTATTCACAGTAGATGTTCAAAGTGATTGCCATTGGAATCAATGCAGTATTGCAATCTCAACACGGATTGTGTAGAATTTCTTGTCACTTCGGCACTTATCGAATCACAAGCTCGAAGAATTCTCTCACACATATCATCCGGCGTAATTGGACGTTCTTTATAAACAAGATCTTTCGAGTATCCCTACAAGAAAAAGTCCAGAGGCGTCAAGTCTGGCGAGCGAGCCGACCACGATACAGCTCCACCGCATCCAATCCAACGAATTGGAAATCTCTTTTGCAATTCATTTCTAGCTATCAGCGAAAAATGTGCCGGATACCTATCGTGTTGATACCACATTCTTTTTCTTCTTTCCAGAGGTATTTCTTCCAATAACGGACCTAATGTTTCTTGAAGGAATGTGGTGTACTTCCTACCACTAAGATTCCCTTCGATAAAATAGGGGCCTATGATTCTATCCCCAATAATTCCACACCATACATTAACCGACCACGGTCTTTGGTGTGCAACTTGCCGCAGCCAATGTGGATTTTCAGTTGACCACAAATGCATGTTATGCAAGTTAAAATTTCCATGATTCGTAAATGTTCCCTCATCAGCAAATAAAAACCGATTAATAAATGAGTCATCTCCCTGAATCTGGCGTTGAGCCCATCGGCAGAATTCAGTGCGATTCATGAAATCTGTACCAGTTAATTCCTGGTGGAGACTGATGTGGTAAGGATGATATTTATGACGATGTAGAACACGTAGAATACTTCTGTGGCTTACGCCAGATTCCCTCGCAATTTGACAAGAACTCGCACAAGGGTCTCGATGAACGGCGGTAAGAACACCAATTTCCGTTTCTTCGTTAGTAACTCGTTTTTGTCGGTTACTTTCCCGATGGGTTAAGAATCCAGTTGTCCTCAGTTTAGTGCACAAAGTCTGAAATGTACGGCGTGTAGGATGAGAACGTTCAGGAAATATTTCAGTGTATAAGTCTCTAGCTCTCACTGCATTTTTCTGAAATTCTCCGTAAATTAGAAGCATATCAGTTTGCTCTTCAAAAGAATACATCATTTACATTCGCTTGATTCAGTAATACTATTCTTACCATTCTTACTATCGTTATCTTAGGTTTGTTTGGGCGAAACATTGTACAATGTTCCGTGTACATTGTAGGTTTGGTGCCGTTGTTTACATACAAGACAATGACAAGACTTCGGATATAAGTGTCGAAGGGATAAGAAATTTGTGATGAGGAGATTGCAATACTGCATTGATTCCAATGGCAATCACTTTGAACATCTACTGTGAATAAAGGTAACTTCACATAAAAATAAAGTTCATCTCACTTTTTGATCTTAAATGACCTTGAAGAACTTTGACCCCTAAACGTTTTTTATACATTTTTCGATGCTCTACAAGATAGTTGAAGAAAAACGTAGCGTCCCATTTAAAAAAGTGGAGGTGACCTTTACTGTGCGACAGTGCCTACACTGAGATAAAAAAAATGGTCGCATTTGATGACCCCTTTCGTACGGTACAACTTTTGTTTCAAACATTTTTTTGTGACGTCCATAATTACAGAGATATTCAAGGTGGCAATAGTTAGTGCCTCACCCTGTATATTTATAAGAGCGAACCAATCAGCAGAGAAAATCGAACCAATTAATTTCGTCTACCCTAAGCGATGATAGGAGGAAGAGGAATAGGGGAGCGGCGGGGCGACAGAAAGACGATCTTGCCAACGAGACAGTAAACTTTGAAAACTTTCACCCTCAGCGTTAATACGAATATTACGTTTGTCCGAATGGCAATTGGTCGTTACGATGAGATAAAGAATTCGGATAAGAGAAGTCGAAGTCGATAAGCCAAATTAATACACTTCTCCCACGACTCTTCCTCTGCCCTTATCTCTAGCTTGCTCCCTTCTACTTTCTCTCTCGTGTCCGTCACGGTCATTTCTCCTATCGGATATGACGTCCTCGGCCATCGTCCTTCGACGAGCCCTAACGTAATTTTACTTCCCCTTTTCAAGACCCTCCCCCGCGCGTTTTATTTCCCGTCCCTCATCCACCGCGCCGCATCGATCGACACCATCCAATCGAATCGTTTGACTCATCGTATACACGACGATAAGTCCTTTGTGATTACTTTTAGTCACGAGTCAAAGAGAGTCCAAAGCATCGTAAAACAAAATGATTTGTGATAGCTTTAGTTTCGTTAAAAAAAAAATTGAGATTTTTTTTTCGCCGAGTAATTTAGTTTTTTCTTGAAAAAATGGCAGGTTTTCGAAAAGCCACCAGCGCGCGTCGTAACTTGAAACCTATGGGGTTTGGAATATTTAGTCTAAGCAGTAAAAAGTTTTATTTTGTTACTTTGGCGTCACTATTTTTTTTTTGATGATTTTTTTTCCAAAATTTCTTCGTATCGCTAGTTTTGGTTGATAGTCGACGATTTGTCTCAATAATTTATTGCCGTTACTTTGAAACAAAGATGTTTTAATGCAAATATCAAGAGAAGAAAAGATACATAATTCAATGTGTAGGTCGTTCGAATCAAATGACGTTTTGAGCTTATATGGAGTTGAACGAATGAAAGCTGACAGTCAGTCAAATCGAAGATGATCGGGAAAAATAAAGTAACCACTCTTCGACAGAATCGAATCATAGTGAGGCGTGCTCTTAAAAATCAACGAAAAATGTCATTTGATTCGTACGACGTACAAATTCAATTACCCCTATAATAGCTTTACGTACTTTTAAAAATATCAATATTTTATAGCGGTGCCTAATACTTGTGGGCGAGGGTATATGTATCTTTTCTCCTCTTGATATTTTCATTAAAACATCTTTGTTTCGAAGCAAGGGCAATAAATTCATGAGAGAAATCTTCGATTATCAACCAAAACTAGCGACAAGAAGAAATTTTCTTTAAAAATCTTTAAAAAAATCTTTAAAAAAATCTTTAAAAAATGTAGTGACTTCAAAATAACAAAATACAATTTTTTACTCTCTTTTTCAAGAAAAAACTAAATTACTCTGCGAAAAAAAATCGCATTTTTTTTTAACGAAACTAAAGCTAGCGGTTTCCTGTTCCAAGATCTTATCACTAAATGGTGAGATTACTATTTTTTTTTCAAGTCCAGCACGTGATTCTGCAAAGTGCGAAAATCGTGAGTAACCGGCATTTTCAAAATGACGTACCGGGTACAAAAAAATCGCAAAAAATAAAAATAGAAAAACAAAATGAAGCTGGCATATCCTCTTCAAAACGCCGTTTGGTGATTTGGTTTTTACGTTTTTTTTTGTCGCCGCGATACTCGATTTTTTGTCCGGATAGAAAAATTACACGGTGCTTTATACTTTTGGCCAAGGGTGTTATGTATATCGAATACGACAAGCGAGTTCCCTACGTTGGTAATAAACGGGTGAATAATTTAAATTGAATATACCCGCGTGGAATTGCTAATTGCCGTATCGTTTTTCATTGCGTGCCCATGCGCTCTTTTTCCGGCGATTGTGCGGCTGATTCGCCTGGCTCGTGTCGTCTCCGTATCCTCAACGATAATAGCGGGTTTATCATCCATCCGCGCATTTATAAGCTCCGCGATGGCCTTTTTGATCGAGCTGTATTCTCGTTGTGTGAACGAAAACAAAACGTAAAAAATAAAAGAACTTAAATACCCCTTAAAAATAAAGATTTTATGGGGTCGTCTCACTTTAGACGCTAATAAAAGGATATTTACATGAATTTTTTTGATAGGTTTATATTATAGATATTGATAGAAAAGTTGTTACACTTAAGGGGTAAGGCCACTGTAGAAATTTCAAAAAATTAATTTTTTTTCTTCTTAAAACATGCCTTAATATCTTAAAAATGACGTACTCAAAGGATTAAAGTGGGAAAAACGTATAAATACTTCTATTTTGAATTTTGGCGCAGCCCCACTTAGTCCGATGCAATCCGTACCGAAAACTTTAAACGCGTTTTTCTCGTAACTACATTTTTCAAGTCGGCCAGACTCATAACTCGAACAAATCTTGACCGATTGACTTGAAATTTTAACTGTTCACAATTACATTCTGTATAGAAGTACGTAGGATTTTGTCGATATATTACATGGTTTTTTTTATAAACAATTATCGGACGATGTTTTTTTTAGAATTTAGACCTCTTATTTAAAAAACACGTTGTTTTTGCAAAAATCGATATACCAAAAAAATCCTACGTACATCTGTAGCCATTGATATGAATAATCGAGAAAAAAATTATTCATTGTAGATTAAAAATTGCAGGTGCCGTTGGTCCGGCCGCGCACCTATAAAAAAAGGCTTCATCGACGAAAAGCTGTGCAGCCGCCATTTTGTTTTGTATTATTTTGAAAAAAATAGTTTATACAGTTTATGATATGTACAATAAAGGACCTTTTTTAAATTTTGATTTATTCCCTCGTCCCGCTGAAAAAAAATCCCAAAATATATTTCTTTTTTTCCCCGCTACAGTGGCCTTACCCCTTAAGAGGGAATGATACCTCATCGCGGTCGGTATGGTAGAACAATTATAGGTTTCCAAAAATCTCGAAAACGGCTCTTCAGATCCCGTCGAAACTTTGCCAAACGACGTCAAATAGATAAACAAACAGCTGTCTTCCCCTCAAATTTTCTGAATTTGAGAAAAAAACTAGATTTGCTTATGATAAGCCAATCTACATTTTTTTTCTCAAATTTAGAAAATTTGAGTTCGTTTATCTATTTGACGTCGTTTGGCAAAGTTTCGACGGGATCTGAAGAGCCGTTTTCGAGATTTTTGGGAATCTATAATTGTTCTACCATACCGACCGAGATGAGGTATCATTCCCTCTTAACAAATATTTTCGAAATACATAAAAAAAAGTTTTGTTTATTCAAGCCACTATGTACAGACGAAAATCGTAGTTAAAAAAATGTCCTAAAAAATTGTAGGTCTGCGGCGTTGATAAAATCTCGGAGATGGATCATCCGAAACAAAAAAATGAAACAGTTTTAGATTCAGTATGTTAATGTTAAGCACATATCATACGATTTCTGATGTACGCAAAAATAACAAAATGGCGGACATTTTTCGAGAAAACCAAAAAAGTGTTTTTTTCACCATTTTAGGCAAAAAAAACAGTAAATATCAAAGTTTAAAAAAATCCTTGACATGCGCTATAGTTGTAAAGAATATGTGGTTAAAATTTCATAAGGATCGGTCCAGTAGTTTCGACGACTTTATCAACAAGATTTTCTTATCGAAAAACGGTATTTCAAAAGTGTATTTATTAAGTGTAACAACTTTTATATCAATATCCATAATATAAACCTATCAAAAAAATTCATGAAAATAGCCGTTGTTTAACGTCTAACGTGAGAAGACCCCTTAAGGTCTCATCCGATACTAAATTTTCCGTTGATTACCAATATGATGGAGTTTTTCGCGTGAGCTCAATATTTCGAGGAGTAAATGCGAAAAGACGTGGGTCCATAAACATTCGACGATTTTTGCTGAAAAATTAGCGGTGAAAAATTTGGGCGAAATGAGCGGCAAAATTCGTATTCAGGGGACGAAAATACATCGATATAAACTCACAAAAAGAATTCAATTTCTTTTTGCATTTCTTTCACTAACGAAGAGAGCAACCTCGTGCGATCGCACGCCAGTATTTACGGGAGAGACCGTGGCAGACTTGTCGGGAACGACGTTAACGAGCGCACGTCACGAGATGCGCCATAGAATACCGTCCGGTGGCGAAGAAAACGCGAAGAAACTCGACGAGGGGAAATACTGGAAATTCTATCCGTCGCGAGACGGCAAAATTCGAGGGGGCGGTAGCCCGCTCTCTCATGCGCGTACATCCGGCTCGATAACAAACGGCATTTTTATTCGGCGGTGCGAGTGAAAAGAGACCGTAACTTCCGAAATCAATTACCGAATTGGAAAGCCTCATCCACGCTCCGGATTGTCGAGTCATCGCGAAAGTCAAAATCCAGACGTTTTTATTTATCAAAATATTTAGGCGGGAATTTTTGGCTTCAGATTTCGTCCAATGTGAAAAATACAAATATATATATATATATATATATATATATATATATATATATATATATATATATATATATATATATATATATATATGTGTGTGTAAAGTAGGATGAGAAATGACTTTAATTTTGTAATGTTACTCACTCGCGTAGTTGCTCTGCCAGGCGAGGGATCCGCAAAGAAGGGCCAGAGTCTTGCCGCTTCCGGTTGGACTCTCGATAAGGCAGTGTTGTTGCTCTCGACATCCGTTGATGATCTGCAATGGAAAAGGATAGTAGTGCTTTTAGAGTGCTGGAGTTTCCATCCATAAAATATTACCAAAATCCTTTTTTTAAGGGATTAGGCTACAGTAACGGGTTTAAAATTATGTGCGAATTTACCATTTTTTTTTCGTATGAAAAAGTGATCCACTCATAAAATTAATTACACATCTATTTAGTATGAATGTGAAGCTGTTAGAATTTTTTTTTTCGACGTACAAAATGGGCGACTACTAATATTTTCTGTTATCATTTTTAGGCGCTCCGCGGCGTGACATTTAGCATCCACAATTTTTTACCTAGAACAAAAAACAAAAACTCTCGTCAATCTACATTAGAATACCCAGAGAAGTACGTACGGAATTAAAAAAATATTGTTTTATTCAAAAGTTGTAGGTATGTGAACTCAAGAAATTAATTTTCAGTGAAAAATTTCGCTATAACTGCTCATAAAATGAAAAGTTTCCGATTGATCAGACATTGGTCACTATTATTATAGTCATGTCCGTGATGGCTTGTTCTCCTATTATCATTGTTATCATGAACTTTCTTATTACTATTGAACCCATATTGTTCGTCTCTTATAATCTTCATAACTATTATTACTGTGACTTCACCGTTATCGCTTGTTCTGTCATCGTCATCAACATCGTCAGCTTCATCATTATTATTCCTATTAAGGAACAACACGACTCTAGAATTTTGGAAAAATCGTTTTTTTACTTAAAAAATACTTTTGGATCACAAAAACAATATGCAATTGGTCCTGTCGCGAATTTTTTTTCACACGGTTCGATTGTCGATTTTGCCTCAGCGCCTCGGACTTTTTCCAGGCGCCTCGTACAACTTCAAACGCGTTTTTCTCGAAACCATTTCTTTCAAACTGGGAGGACGGATTACTCGAACACCTTTGCATGGATCGATTTGAAATGTTGATAGTAGCTTCACAATTGCATTCTCTATGAGAGTACGTAGCCGTTTTTTGATTAAAGGTAACCTTTTTTTTATAAACAATTTACTGCTTATTTTTCAGGTAAAAAATCGATTTAATTCTTTCAAAATGCGCAATTTTTTCAAAATTTGATTAAAAAAAATCCCTACGTAGTCCCATAGCTGATAATATATAGATTATAATTTTTTTGGTGCAGGTCTTATACTTTACGTGAAAACCGTCCTCCCGTGAAGCTATTTGCAAAAAAACACGTTTTTCAAGATGGGCTCTGTCGCCGCCATTTTGTATGAAAATGATAATGAAAAAAGAAATGATACTTTGATATGTTAAATAAACCCTCTCAAAAGAAATCCTATGCCTTTTTCATACTCCCAAAATAAGTTGTCAAAGTTAGGCCATATTTTCTGCCGCTAGAGTGGTGTTATCCCTTCATATTATTTCACCGAGATTGCTCGCTTCCCTACAATCTTAATTATAATTATTGTCATGTCACTGTGATCGCTTGTTCTCCGATTGTCATCATTGACATCATCAGCTTAATCATTATCAATATCATTGCACGCAGATTGCATGTTTTCTTATAATCTTAATTACTATTATTATTGTAATTTCATTGTGATGGCTTGTTCTCCCATCAGCGTCATCAGCTTCATTATTACTATCCAATTAAATCGAATCGCGTTTGATTTGCACTTTTGAAGACGTTTTTTTTACGAAAAAAATAACTTTCTGCTTACATATTCCTTCATTTATTTACTATGCCGTAGATTTTGGCACTTCGTACTATCTAACATGTCTCTCTTTTTCTTCATTCATTCGTTCACTCCATCTCTTTCTCCTCCCAATTCCATCTTTCTTACGTTTTTACACAAATATCCCTTTTTGTATTTTCCGACCCAACATATCCATAATTTTCGCCTTTATTTGCCAAATCATTTATTCCTCCGATCCGCTCATCTGTTTTTTTTTCTTGTTTTTTCTGTTGCTAACAGCCTTTTCTACAGATTAACAGCTACTCCAACGTCTTATTCTGTTCCTTACATACCCCGTCTCTTTCCCGCCCATCATTTGTTGCCAAATCTTATCATTATTACTATTATTATTATCCTCAATATTATGGCAGCGTGATTAACGGCTTCCCCATAATCGTGATTGTTACCATCATTGTCATGTCACCGTGATCGCTTGTTTTCCTATTAAGATTATCGTTATTATTATTATTGCACCCAGATTGCTTGTTCTCGCATAATCTTGATTCCTATTATGACTTTGCCCTGTTATCGCTTGTCCATTCATCGTCATCAACATCACCAGCTTCATTATTAGTATTATTACTATTAATATTATTGCACGATTGCTGTCTTTTGTATAATCTTTATTATTATTATTTTCATGTCACTTGCTTGATTGTTCTCCTATCGTCATCAGCTTCATTAACATTATTAGCATTATAATTATCCCATCGCAATTGCTTTATCTTCTATATCTATATCTTGATTATTATTCTTATAATTGTGATTGTTCTTTGCTTATTATTATTATTATTAAAGGGATCATCGATAGGAGGATCGAAGGAGTAAAAGTTTAGCTCACCGCAGTGATAACTGCTTCCTGACAAGGATACGGTCTGACGGGCATCTCGACTACGATCCCGTCGATCTTCAGGGTGAACTGAATCCTAACTCTGGGCGCATTTTCCGCCACTGCAGAATGCGACGGCTCGGCGCTCTTGATAGGATCAAATAGTACAGCATCTTCGGTGACGGAGTCTTGGACTCTTCGGTTCTTGGCTAGTCGGGGTCCCGCGGGTTCCTCGTCCGAAGTCAACTCGTCCTCGTCGGACGTTAGGTAGATCGTTTCTCGAACCTTTCGCAGGAACATCGTGGCTTTTGTTATATTTTCGGTTATATTCGTGATAAATTGTTTTCGGACACTTAGGTGTCGGAGTTTCGAGGACAACCGGGCTCTGAGGGCACTGCGTTTGCCGGCTGACTTTTGTTTGGGGCCATAACCTTAAAAGTCGAGGCGGGACAGAACGGAAGGGAGGAATAACTCGAGGACAATTTCTTCAAATTACGCCGCGACCTGAAACAAAAGAGGAACGATCGTGAGATCATAGGATCGTTTGTGTGATTTCTTGTTTTGCGTTCGTCCTTTTTTTCTTTTCTCGCATACCGGATGAAATATTTTCGCGCGCGGAAACGCAACAGTGCCGAGACTGTGTGTACACACGGACTGTGGCGACGCACGTGGGCGGTGAGCGCGCGACGCTGGCGCCTCTTCTGGATTAGTAGGCTACTACGAGAGGGCGCGGGTTTTCGATTTTCTTGGGAACAGTGAGTTTCGTGGTTTATTCTTTTTTTTTTTGCCCTGGTTACTATTATATCTTGATATGGTCGTTAGCATTTTTTTCGTACATACCCGTATCATGTTGTGTCGATATATGTAGATGTTATTTATTTTATGACAACTTAAGAAGAAGAAGGTGCGTTGAGATCGAATATATTCAGGGCTGAATTTCGTTATTTTATTTAGTAAAATTCTCGATATAAAATCTCTTCACAATAATAAAATTTGTAATAGAAATATTTTTAATGTTACGTCTCGTTGTTTCATATCGTAAAATAAAATCTGATTGATAATGAAATTCTCAAAAGAAAAGCTCTTTAAGGCGGGCAACCACTTTAAATGCTTCAGATAATCAGTTTTTTTTTAATTTCATAAATCGTTGCCAAAATATCTAAAGAATACACCGTGAAAATTTCAAAACGATATTCGGATTTCTTCTAACGGTTTGTATATAAATGATAAAGACTCTTTGCACGACTCTCAACCACTATGACGGGTCAAAACATTCGATTTTATTTAGCGTTTTCTCAGAGTGTACATATTCGAGAATATGCGAAAAAAATGTCAAGTTAAAATATTGAAAAGTGACCAAGTAACAGACGATTTAGCGAGAACAGGTAGCGCAACGATTTACATATACTAAAACTTTCATTCGCGTTTTTCTCGAAAACGACATTTTTTCAATTTGCGAGAATCATAACTCAAAAACTAATTGATGGATCATCTCAAAATTTGAAACACCTTTACATAATATAATTTATTCAAACATGAACCTAAAGTTGGAAAGATTAGATTGTTTAAAACATATTTGTTATTGAAAAGAGCCGGGGAAAAATGCTAAAAACATCATTTTTTTCAAACACGTTCCAAAATTCAATTCACGATTTTTTCTTAAAATTTTAGGTTCATGTTCTTGAAAAACATCTCAAGGACGCATAAAAATTTGTTGGACTATTTCAGATGCGAATTGTAAGCTGCGCAATTCTCGAAAATCGACAACGACGATGAGGACACGCCAAGAGACACAGCGGATTACACCTTAATTAATGGGTAAAAAGACTTGAAAAAATTACCAGAGATGTATGTAAATATGAATAAATGATTGTCAGAGTTGCGGAAATTTCCGTTTATTTTCACAATAAATTTTTTTTTAAATCATCGAATTTTCGGTCGCATATTACATCTCATTGTATTGATATCTTAAAATTAAATCCCGTGATTTTATATTCCAACATCAAATCGACGTAATATTCAAATTCGCTATACGAATATCCTCAATACAAAATCTCTGCCCCATAAAACTTGTACTAAAAACATTCTCAATATCAAACCTCGTTATCGATTATCTTCAATGTAAATCCTACTAATAATCAACTTCGCGCAACAAATGTTCCTACCATAAAATATCTTCTTAACAGAAATCCTCGATCATCATCCATATTAAATTATCCATAAATATCTTCTACCCTTACTACTCCCCCTCCGTACCACATATACGAAAGTACGTAGCCAAAAAAATAAACTACACAGAATGAAGGGATCCCAAAAAAATTCAATACGGTCCGAACCCTTCGCACGAAAATTGCTCCTGATAAATCTTGGTCATCGAGCTGTGAGTTATGTGTGCGCCAACAAGATGAAAACGATGGAATATATTAACAACGGTTTTTGTGCCCGCGCATCGGTAAGTACCGAAAGGGTCCCGCAGGGCTATATGCGATACAAGTTATTATTACGAAATGGAGCAAATTGCGTGTACCACCCCAATATTCATTTTTTTTCTCCGAATGTAGAATCGAATTTCGTCACTCTTGAACTACACTTTCATGTGCAAAACTAATATAACTTTATATCCCATATACATTTATTATCAATAATGTTATTTTTATATAAGATTGTGTACGTATGCAAAGATGACATGTTCGTTAATTAAATTAAACTTTCTTATTGTATAAAATATAGAATACTATTACTATTATGTTCAACAATTCGACCATCTCTCTCTCTCTCTTTCTCTCTCTCTCTATGTGTGTGTGTGTGTATTCACACGGGCTCAAAATATCCTCTACTGACTAGTACCCGCACCCTCTCGTTAGTCATGACCCCCGCTGCATTAATTACGATTGTTAGAGTTACATGTATACGTACATTCCATTGTAATTGCAAAGGACCTCGGGAGTGAAATTTTCTTTTCGACACTCATCGTAAGAATTGTATTATTGTTAATACAACTAATTGCTAAATGTGTGACGGTCCTTCACCAATGGAGTATTGTTTTGATCGCCATTCCTCCAGGATAGCCGCGAATTGTTTCATCAATTAATTATTAGTAGCAGGTAGTAGGTAGCTCATTTTCCTTAATTTGTGGGGGGTTTTCCTGAACTATAGATAAATTGAAAGAAAAAAAACGAATTTCCACAAATTCCAATAACCCCCACAAATTAAGGAAAATTACCCGACGTGACCGTGACACGAAGACACGTTCGAATTTTTTTCTACACCGATCTCGCTTAAATTCTTGTGCGCTATCTCTTTTTTTTTCTGAATCTTCTAAAATGTATATAAATGTAAAAAAACGAATTTCCACAAATTCTAAGACCGAGAGCGAAATCAGATAGTGCTCACAAATTTAAGCGAGATCGACGTAAAAAAAATCGAACATGTCTTCGTGTTCCCTGTTGTGTAATCGTGATCGTTTGCTCCCAAAGGAGATCGCGGGACCCAAATAGCCCCAAAAAATTCTCAATAATCCCTGTGTGGTTGACCCTCCCCTCTCTCGCCCCTGGACCCTCGTAATCCTTATCGCCGTGCTAAAAAGCAAGGGAATGGAAATATCGCGGAAGAATTCCAAGATATCCCGAGCAGTTTTCATTTTCGTATCTCTTGGTCAGTCGCCCTCTCTCCCTCGCCGATCACCCGCTTATCTTTCCCCCGGCCCTCTTACTCGCATATGCTCTAGAGAAGAAAGAAAGGAGAGAAACGAAAAGGGATGACGAAATCATGAAATATAACTAAAACATATTCGCGGTCGTCATGAGAGAAGAGAAAGAGAGAGAAAGGGGAGAGCAGGACGTACATATATGTAAGACATGAAAAAATGGCAACGAGAGATAAAGTCTATTCGCGAGAGGAATACGAAATATGGTGCGAGAAGGGAACATACGAAAAACAAGAGCTAGCGAAACGTCCCTTCATCCGTCCAATAGACGACGACGAGGCCTTTCTCGGACTCGGAATGTCGTATAAAAGTAATATGTCCCCGGGCTCAATGCCCTATGACTAAGTTTCACCTTCGACCGTACATATATATATATTTTTATTTTTATTTTTATTTTGATGAGATATGACTTCGAGGGCCGCCCTCACAGTAGCCTATTGTCCCCATACTAGACATTATGTACACCACAATGTCTTTGAAATCATCTGTCCTTTCGCGACTTATACATACATACCTATATATAGTCTTTTCGTGCTTTTCGAGTTCGATATATATATATATATATATATCGAACTCGAAAAGCACGAAAAGACTCAATTAAGACGATTGGGGAGCTTCTCTTTCAACCGTAGGAACGCGTCGTCAATTTCGATGTCCAGCACTGATGTCTAGCACCGATCGCCCATGCCCCGTCGCACCCTTGCTATATATATTTATACACACACATATATAGATATCGATGGTCCGAATCTTCTGTTGATACGATAAGATAAGAAGGTCATTCTCGCACACATACACAGACACATTGCGTACCTACTACCTACTTTGGCAGCCTAAAAGCAGGAGAACCCTTCAAATTGTTGTAGACCATATGTGGTCTTTTCTTATCGTCCCCCTGTACATAGATATAGCGCGTAAACCAACCCCTCGGATCTTTTCGCAGTTTCCGTTCTCTCTCTCTCTCTCTCTCTCTCTCTCTCTCTCTCTCTCTCTATATATATATATATATATATATATATATATATATATATATATATATATACATATATATGTATGTATATATATATATCCGTATCTACTGCGTGTATAAACTTTTGTTCGAATCCTCGTGTCAATATCTTCGAAACGACACGTACCACGCGCTGCTCGCCAGCCCCCGCCCAACAACTTCTGTAAATTAAGGAGGTTGGAGCATTAGCCACGAACCAAGATTAAATAATAAAAAAAAATATGTTATTGTCTAGGCTATACTATGTCTTTACGAATTTTTTGAAATTTTATCAACACCAACCACCAAATATGAAAAATAGTTTTATGCATGTAATTTTGCGTTCGTTAGATGGCCAAGACGTTCATGCTGCGGGTGATGTAATTTTTTTTTGGCCATTTGGCACCAAGATAAACCATTTCTAACAACGGATTAACGCAAACTAAACCTTTGTAAACATTTAGAAAGAATCTGATCTTGCCTATCGTGAACCCATCGTAAATATGTATTCAATATTGAACAATCGAGGTTTGATGAAATATTATGAATCTTGGTTGGCGAATGAAGAGCATTGTTGCCAATCTCAATGTCCGCAAAGTTGCCGTCTTCCGGCGACACTTAATATTAATTAATGATATTAATAAATCAAACGAAAAAAATCCCCATGTTTTTTACAATTTTCAGTAACAGTAAGCATTAAAAAGTAACTTTAGAAAAGTTGGCGTCTTTTCATCTATACTTTTGGTTAATAAGATTTCATCTATACTTTTGGTTAATTTCACGAAAATACCAACTTTTGTCCAAAAAAAGAATTTGTAAAGCTGTTAATTATTGCATTTTTAAATTTATTAATGACATGATATTAAGGGGAGGGTAGGGGTTTCAGCGTAAAAAAAAACACTTTTTTGCGAATTTTTTTCATCTATATGGATAGAGTAAATTTATTGAAACCTTTTGTACATTGTTAAGTGTCATTTTAAGAACATTCCGTGAAATTTGTGTGCGAAAATGTCCCCAAACGATCCGGTGACAAAGCTTTTCCAAGAACGCCTTTGGAAAAACACGATTTGCGGTGTTCACTGTATCTCAGCTAAAAATTATTTGAAATCAAGTACCATTAAAATTTAGTCAAATTATCATCAAATCCTCCCCCCAATGGCCATTGATAATTTTTTTTTCATTTCCAAATTTTTGATGGTCACGTAAAGTGAAAAGTGCTATTTTTCACGAAAAAATCCGCCATTTTGGGGGTGGAAAACCCCCTCGATGTAAAAAAAAATCTCAAACTAACCGTTGGGGGGAGGTATTTCATATGTAGAAAGTGTGTACCAAGTTTGAAATAAATCGGTCATGTAGTTTTCAAATGGCAGTGAACACGGACTTTGAAAAAGTGATTTCGAGAAAAACGCAGCACCGGCTTGTTTGTGGATATTTTCGCGTAAAAATGTCACGGAATGTTTTTGAAATGACTCTTAACAATGTACAAAAGATTTCAATAAATTTACTCCATCCATATAGATGAAAAAAAGTGTTTTTTTTTCACGCTGAAACGCCTACCCTCCCCTTAAATAAAATGGAATGGTCGACGAAAAAGGTCCTATGGCATTTCGTGATAAGTCTCATAGTTTCGCCGGAGAAGTGAAAAAATCTTGAAATTTACAACAAATTCAATTCTGACCAGGAGTAACTTTTGAAAGAGTAGATTTATCATAAAATGACAAAGACCTTTTTTTATAGAGCGTTCAATTCCCTACAAAAATAAGTATTGGGCGTTGTTGTACGTTTACCCGTTGGCGAACTGTAACATTCAAAAGTGTTGAATCGAAAATGTCTATTGAAGTCAGGGAACTCGCTATTAGAGATCAGAAGAAAGGTATATCTGACAGGCAAATCGGAAGAAAATATGAAGTGAGTGGAGGTGCAGTGAAGAAAGTATGTGAGAAGTGTAGCAAGTTTGCGTGATAACCAATAAGGACGGACATGGAAGAAAAGGAAAGACGAGCTTATTCGATGATCGTCGAATTATAAAGGATACAAAAACAATCCGATAATCACCACACGTGTAATTTTGGAAAACACAGGGCTGACCATTACTGATCATACAGTACCTCGAAGACTGTGAAAGGCAAACAACATTAAGTGCCTAGAATTCGAAGAAAAAAAATACGTTGATAAATCCGTAGCAATTTTGAAAAAAAACGTCATCTGGAATGATGAGAGCGAATTTAATCTCTTTGGTCATAAGCAGTGATTACGCGTATGAAAAAAAGTGGCCAGAAAATTGTTAAATTTTGAGAAGGCCGCTTATGAGTTTGGGGCAGTTTTCCGTACTGAGAAATCTGAAATTTTGTTGAAATCAACGGTACGATGATAGCAGAAATTTATATTAATATTGTGAAAGAAAATTTGGAGGAATCTCTGCTGAAGGTCGGTCGACAGGATGACTTTATTTTCCTACAAGACAGTGACCCGACGCGAATGGCTTGCAAAACAGTGGTTTTTTTCGCTCGTTGCAGATTCAAATTTTATGCTGGCCAGCGCAATTTCCAGGTTTGAATCGCCATACATTGAGAAAAAAAACCAATTGAATCAAAAAAATATATTGGTTGATCCAAATAAATGTGCTGCTGCGGAGTGCCATCGATATATGAGATTGTTTCAATACTATAAAATATTGGAAAATGTGATTGATTTAAATAACATTATTTTATTTGAAAAAGATCTTCTGTTCTCTGAATATCTACATTATCCTTGAAATAAAATTATATTCTATCGAAATCATTCTATAAACAATCCGTAGATATATTGGGTTAAATAATTAAGCAGTTGCTACAAACATTTTTTATTTCATACAAAAATATAATCAATAGAATTAATTATTTCTTTACTACATCGAAACGAATATGCCATGAGACGTAAGTTTTTCAATTTGTTTCAAATCTTAAATAAAAAGTGAGTATTAGAATGATCATCCACGATAATAGTGGAGAGAATATCCGATATCCAATGGAATATCCATGCAGAGAATATCAGATATTCAACTGATTAGAACAGATACTACACTTTGATCTCAGCCACAGGCCAAGAAGTAATATCCTGAAAGTCTCTCCAGCGTTTAAGTAGATTTTCGGTTCGCGCTACGCTTACGAGAAACGAGCGCGCGTGCGGCCTCTAGCGGTTACCCCGAGAACTACGGGTTTCCTCACACCTATAATTTCGATGGCGCTCGGCCATGATTTGGTTGAATTTTTTCAACCAAATGTGCAAGAAACAAATTTTACTTTCGCATAATTTTTTAACCAATTCAAACATTTGCTAAGTATTTTTCAATCAAAATAAAATATAAATATTTTAACGAATAATGCACTTAAAATCAATATCGGATATGGTGAAAACAATAAAATAACATATTTACTCAATAGAAATTTTATTTGAAGCAAACGAGGGAAATTCAACTTTTCTTGTGTACTCGAATCAACAATATTCATGTTATGAATTGAAACGCTTTTTTCGTTCGTTGCAGAAATTGCATTCAAAACTATGTAATTTGTTCGCGATACTTTTTCAGATAGTTTCAATAATATATTGTTCTCGGCTAACAATATATCTTTTGAATGAACAAAAAACTTTCAATTTTATCGTGTTATTGAAGTCAATAGCGTTTTGTTTTGACTAATAAATCCGATTATTTACACCAACAATTTTACAATTGAATCAACGAAATTTCATTCAATAACACCAACGATATTGGATAAATAATTTTTTTTGTCGCCGTGTAGAAAATCTGTGGTCGCTTTTAGACCAAAAAGTTGACAAGAGCGAAGTGGCGAATAGAAAAAATAACTTTTCGAGGCTTCTTGAAAAGCGTGAAATGATATAGAGAAGCAGCCCTTCCACAACCTTGTGAAAAGTATGCCTGAACGTTTACAAGATGTCATTCAAGCAAAAGGTGGTCACACAATGTTTCAGGTAAGAATACAATTGTATATTTACTTTTTTGTCGCGTGCGTACTTTCCAACGTAAAATTGGTACTCTATGGGTTTCACTCAATCTTACACGGTTTTCGAATATTTCTGATATTATGTCTTTGAAAATATACGAGCAGACTAGTTAACTTCCCTCTAGGCTATTTAATGCCTATTCTATTTATCGATTTTGTTTCTCAACGGAAAATTGAAGTATGTTAAGAAAAAGAAAGTTTTGCAAAATTTGAGGGTTCTACAATTTTTTTTAGTCAGTGCTCAAACTCCTTTTTCATGTTTGTTTTTCATGATTATCGGAGTATTAATTTTTATTTTATCTTAATTCAGAAAATGTTAATGCGTTATCCAATGTAAGTCTTGATTTAATTTTTCCTGTAACAATACACAAATTTTATTAAACAACATTTTTTACCATAAACAATTTGTATTTGCAGATTAAGAATCAATATTGTGAAAATTATATCAACCACTTGATGAACCACTTGATGAACTGAAGTGTTTACAGTGGTGTAAACACTTGAAGAACACGTTGTTTACATCACTGAACATCTAACAAGTATGCGTGTTTTTTTGGAGTAATATGTTGTTTTGGAGTAAGAAAAGACAGTCATACGGATTCGAGAGTTTCAAACCACGGCGCTGTTGACGCTACTGCACCTTTGTTTCTCTCACTGTGCGTGAGTTCTTTTTGCGATTCATTTGACTGTTTCCAGTAGTTGCTGTATTCAGGTACGTCACCAGTACACGTAAAAATAAAAATGTAAAAAATGATGGCGGGTTTCGACGATAGTGAAAGTGCCGACATTTATCTGATTGAGTCGGAAATTGAAGAATTTCTGAAGCGAAAAATACCCACGAATAGGGAAGCATTAAGTCTATTCTTTCACCATCATAATACTCTTAATTTTTTTGTTCGAGTGAGTACACAAAATATTATCGACAAAATAACTAATATTTGGAGCGAAACCGAAATAGGAATTTCTCAATCTTGCATCAATTTCAAAAGGTTACAAAGATTACGATTGGAGTGGACAGCATTGAAAAAAAAATATTTACGGAAACACCAAACTCAATCGTTGAACGAAAATGTCTTTCAACATAACTTGGGTAAATTATTTGAATTATATTATTATGATATCTATTGGCAGGCAAAAAAAATTGACGAAAAATCGAGAAAAAAAATGAAAAGTCGTTTGAGCACTACCAAAAAAATGTTTAGACCACTCATATTTTGTATGAATTACATTTCCATTACGTAGTAACATTTTCCTTCGAGTACAGCGAAAAAAAATTCATTTTTTTGTTCGAACCATCTTATATAGTACAGTCGTGCTGTCGCTGAAAAACGCCGTAATCGGAAAAAAATGCACAAATCCTTCATCCAGGCCCAAACCAATGCAATATACTAATGTCATCTTTTTTTAATTCCGATTTCAAATGAACCGTTCTCGAGTTGTCATGTCCACCGCAACTGATGCTCAAAAGAAGGCGCTCCTGGAAGACAGCTGGAGTTCCGCCATGTTGAAATATTTTTTAATAAAAAACTGTACAAGTACGTGAAAATATGTACTAATCGATGTTGTTTACAGTTTCGCAATAAACATTTATTGTCCCGTCGAAAAGAAAATCAAGAAAACCACGTCCCTTTGCCCGCTACAAGTGTATATAAGGCCTTAAAAAATGGCGGGGAAACGTAAGTTTAATCGGTCAAAAAGTTCTAATACAATCTCGAGCTATGAAACAATGGAGTAATTCGATCATCGGAGTAGTTAGCGAGCTAATTTTCTAGCGTCACAGCTGGCTGCTGAGACTGCCGAGGAAGCTCGCAGACGTGTTGTTGCTGAAAGGGTAGCACAGCGACGGTAAGCGTTCACTATAGACACGCTGCTTCAAAATGTGATCCGGCTGTAAACTACGGCAGCCACAGGCTTATAAAAATGGTAAGGATGAGTAAAGAGTGTAGATGCTGGGGACCGTTGAAATGGAAAGAGGAAACCGCTGTAATGTATTTTTTTGAGGGTAAAGGGGTTACTTGGGTTTCGAAGCCAAAAAAGCATACTTTCTCTATAAAAAAAATTTATATATATAATTATATATATATATATATATATATATATGTATATAAATACATATATAATTTAATAATATAATTTATATATATATATAAATTATTTTATTCAAAATGTTAAGCACATAAGAGAGCAATTTTCCAAGAATATTTTTTTTAATTCATCCAAAAATTTGGGAAATTTAGCCGGTGGGACCTGATTTCCGGAGACCTCTAACAAAAAGTGTCCTCGTGGTGGTCAGGATAACTCATGATAGCTTTATCTGAAATTAAAAAAAAAAAAAACAATTTTTTTTTCTGTTAGAAGATAAGTACAGCTCGCGATTGAACTCTGGATAAAAAAATAAAACTTGAATTTTTGGCAGAATTGTATGCAAAATAGTTCAATTATTAGTACAATTTACACTACGTAAAGCCTTGTGAAATTAGTTGTAATCGAAAAAAAAACCTTCGTTCCATCACTAGTCAATACTATTTTGCAGAAGTGCGCAAAATTTCAATAAGATCGGTGCATTAGTTTTTGTGAAATCGTGTCCACCGACTTCAAAAATAGTGTTTTGAGAAAACTGCGACATACCTGCGTCGCTCCCTCCCGGTTTTTTGCAACGGGGTGGTTTCCCAAATGCTCTCTCTCCCCTAGACTTTTACTCCGATTGAATTAAAATTTTGGGAGAAAATTCTAGACATATTGTACCATTCGATACTAAAATTAAAAAAAAAATGGATTAAAAAAATTTGCAAACTCATGTAACCCCTAAAGTAGCCATTTCTGAATTGGAGGGCCAGTTCAATCCTTGAAACAGCTTTTTCGATGTGACATAGGAAAATGACATAGGTTTGTGAATCTTATCAGAAAGTGAATAGCTGTATCGTATCAGAAGTGAATAGCTGTTTCCACGTGACATTGTTTAGTGTTGATAGAATTGTTTCAATTCAAAAGGCTCCAATTCCCATTGAAGCTGGCATTTTCGATGACAATTAATCAGGCATAGGGCCAAACCCTGAAAGTGGTGGGAATGCATTCGAGCACTCCGTGCTTCCCGCATGGTCAACTCTATATGTGGGCTGCTCGAGAATATCGAGGGCCAAAAGCTTACATGTGATTGCCGAAGACCATAAATCACACAATGTTGTCTACAGAACTATAATGCAAAGCCTATAGAGAACTATAGAGAACTATAGTTCTCAGCCAGCTCAACATTTACCTCAGTCAGTCAGACTACAACCGTGCTCGACAAAAATGACCCCCCACCTTCTTTGATCCTTTCTTACTTTTTTCTGTATTCGTTTATCTCCTCTCTTGATAAAACGCTAAAGTCCATGCTGACAAAGTCGCAGGCACAAGCTAATATATATATGTGTGTGTAAACACAGTATTGGACAAAAAAGTACCCACCGGTGTAATTTCGATATTTGTGTTAATATGTACATGAAAATTATAAATAAAATAGGCATTAAGCAGTCTAGAGAAAAGTTAACCAGTCTGCTCCTAGATTTTTACAAAAACAACGTCGGAAATATTCCGAGTCGTGTAAGATTGAGAACCCAAACAAACCCAAACAAACCCATAGCGTACCAATTTTACGTTAAACGCAAAAGTGCGCACTAGGGCAAATTTGAGCTCTGTTTTTTCTCGTTTTTCTCGCCATCCGATTATCTACTTTTGAGAAGAAAAAAAATTGTCGCGGAAGCTGCGAGCGGTCAAAAATATTTAGAGATCGCTCAAGCTTCCCAAAAATTCAAATTTTCATTTAAAAAATCGATTTTTTTTTGTTCACTTCTCACTCATAAAGTTTACGCTTTATAATTTTTAAATTAAGCTCGTGAACGCTCTCGCCGACCAATGAATATTAAGGGGCTATACCAGTGTGAACGCTAAAAATTTGGGTGATTTTCGGGAATTTTTTGGAAGGAAATTACACAATTAAATGTTTCGGAAAATTAGGAATACATTTGGCTATATTTGATATATATTACATAATTTTTTCATAGAAAAATATTGAGATCCAAGCGACTTATGCGCTGCCTTCGGAGGCGCTAAAAAAAAGTTCCTCCACTGCTGACTCGATTCCGGCCGATTGAGTAGCTGAAACCGAAAAAGGAAAAAATGACGTTGAACTGAAAGGTATTTCCTGTACAATGACATACGATTTTCGAAAAATATCAAAATCTAACAAAATGGCGTAGTTATGAAAAAATTCTGTTTTCTTGCCTATAAAATGGTCGTTTTTTCAATGCCAAATCGTCAATTTTCATCCAATCAAAAATATCCTACGTCATTGTAGAGTAAATATATTCAAGAGTACTCAGTTCAAATTTCAAGTCAATCGGATAATTGCTCTTTGAGCTACAATGTCAGCAAATTTGAAGAATCTCATTTCGAGAAATACGCGTTCACAGATTTGACTATCGATTTTTGCAAGATAAAATGATATTGACATAAATGATATAAATGATAGTGATATCTTTGAAAGTATAAACTGTCGAAAAAGGCAAAAAAAATCGATTTTTTGTAAGCGTCACCCTGGTATAGCCTCATAAGTGGTCGCTCAAGTACTTTACAATTTGCAATTGCCGCGATGTTTTTTCTCGACTCATTCATAAATTTAAGACTTGGTAAACATTTTAAAACAATTAATCTTTTTTTCTTCAGAAATGGATGTTTCAAATTCATCTCACACTTCTGAACCTGATAAAACGGGGGACCTATAATTTTGTTCACGGACAAGAGCTTTAAAGAAGTCTTTTATGAGAACAAAGATTATAATTGTTGGGTTAATAGTGTGAGGTAAATTTGAAAAATCTTTTTCTAAAGAAAAACGATTAATTGTTTTGAAACTTTTACAAAGCGTGAGATTTATGAGTAAGAAGAAAAAAATATTTGCGAAAATTGGAAATTTCGAAGCTCTTTGGCAACCAATAAATATTCATTGACAGGCTAGAGCTTTCGCGACATTAATTTAAAAATTATAAGGCGTGATTCATGGGTGAGAAGTGAACGAATTTTTTTTAGAAAGAACTCTAAATATTTTTTGACCGTTCGCAGATTTCGTGACAATTTTTTTTTTCTTCAAAGAAGATAAGGATGATGAGAAAAAAAGGAAAAAACGAGCTCAGATTTGTGCCACTCTAGTACGCACGCGATAAAAAGAGTAAAGTATATTATATTATCATAATATAGATAAAATATCACAATAAGTATATATTCAAATATCTAGAGAATATACCATCGTGTTCTTCCCTCATACTTTGTATGATCACCTTTTGCTTAAATGACAGCTTGCTCACGTCGTGGCATACTTTCCACAAGGTTGTGGATGTGTTGCTCGTCTATGACATTCCCACTTTACAATAAGCCTCAAAAAGTTTTTTTCTACTCGTCAGTTCGCCCTTGTCAAATTTTCGGTCAAAAATCGACCGTAGGCTTTAAATCTGGCGATTGCACTGGTCAGTCTAAAACTTTAATTCCTATCGTGTAAAGCAATATTATATATATAATGTCCGAGGATAAGTTCAGAGAATCGGCAGAAAAGTATAACTTAAGAAACATGTTGGGGTTGGTTGTTCCTGCTGGTTCGATTTTGAAAAACTGCGCATATATACGTAAAAGAAAAACGTTGGATATATAAGTATATAAAATATAAAATAAAAGATATTAAATATGAAATATTAAAAAATTAATAACCGAACACATATGACGTAATCCACGCAAAGTAGCCGATTTTTCCATCGGTTTCCAATAAATCTTTGTTCCTCTCATTTCCCTATTTACTGTTAAAAGAAAAAAAAATTTACCGCCCTCAATCCCAAGTTCAACAAACTCTTCCAAAAAACAAAATACATTCGTCAGTTTCGATCTCCAGTTCCATAACAATTTTTCAACTGATCGCGCGCTCCGCAACTACCGATCTAATTCTCTAACGCAAGTCCGGACAACTCCGCAGGTTCTCCCCGTGAAACAGATCGATCCGAGCGTCACATGGAAACGAAAAAAAAAAAAAGAAACTGACGATGCGTTAGAAACGAATAAAAATGAAAGAAAAAGAATAATCTTCGTTCGATTTCCATCGGATCGCGCTGCCACTCGATCTCCCTCACGCACATATTCTCGTCCGTAGCTGCGTAACTGGAATGATGTTCATTTTTCATTCGTTTCTCCCGCAGGACAGGAGATTATGCGTCGGTGGCTACGATGGCCGGTGCATCGAGAGTTTTCTTTATTGATCAATCGGCTTGCTGATGTTTCTTTTTTGGTCTTGGGTCGGAAAAAAAGGAAATTTCGATATGTATATACATACATACATACATACATACATATATACACACATATATATATATCTATATATATATATATATAAATTTCGGGTTGAAGGGGTGGGGGGCGAGCTATCGATGACGCTCGAGGCTCACGGCACCGCGGTGAATTTAAATATTCAGTAAAGACGATAGGTCCGATGAGAAAGATCGTTGTTCTATATATCTATATACAGTCGTATGCACGGAGCCTATATTTTGTCGAGTCAAAGGAGGACAGCCAGAAGGCACACGATAAATATACACCCACATATACGTATACGAGAAAATGATGTTTTGAGACCGTTATCTCTATGTAGTGTTGACTATCGGCACATCTGGCTATTTTGAGTACGGCCCTTAATTTGTTCTGTACAAAAATCGTTGATTTTAGGTACATTTATCAAATGTTTATTCTGAGGACATTGAGGTTTACGTGGGGGGTTAGTGTGGGGATGGTGGGCTACTGTAAAGACAGTCCTCGAAGTCGAATGTCTTCAAAGTAATTTTTTCCGAGTAGGTATATATGTATACCTGCTACACGTATATATGTATACGTGTGTACGGCAGCCAAGGGACATCGATCAGATGCGATCACGGTGGAATTAGCCGTCCCTCGCAGGACCCGTACCTTATTTTCTTTTCTCTCATCCTCATCGTTTCACCCTACGTGTATAAAAGAGCGAAGGAACAAGCGAACTCCCCGGAATTTGCCGCTCTCCGACCCCCCCCCGCCCCCCGCCCTTGTTGGAGAATCTCGTCCCCAAAGTTTGGGATCTGGGTATCATGTCGTGCGTCAGGATGCCGGACCAAGAACGAGGGGAGTGGAAAGTGAGAGAGAAGCCTATCCGTGATCCCGATAATCCTTGTCGTCCACTAAGCGAAAGCCGGGCGTCGCAGGATTGATTGTTGATTCTTTATCGATCGAGGTGAAGCTCCCGATGGATAAAGGAAATGAGAAAAAAATAATAAAAATCCTGGAACACGAGGCCGCGGACTTCGCTGCAAAACGAATTTTGTAGTGACGGGGGGATTCCCCGCGTGACGTTTTCCGATCAGCCGGACGGGTGAGTCGATCGCGAGGTGATGGAAATTAGACTTGCAGGGATTGGGCTGTCGGTGAACGAGGATTCGGCAAAAAGTCACTAGACTATGAAAAAAAAGGAAGATTCTCGTGGATACTGATAGAACGGTACTTATTAAGGGGCCAGTCCACTTTAGAGCCACGAAAAAAGGCTTTTTTCGCGATTTTGTTTTTTGCAGGATTTCATAAAAGATACGAATATAAAAATTGTTGGGCTTGATGAATAAAGTCTTGAAATACATAAAAACAAGTTTAATTCATTTTTATTCATTTTTAAGTACAAAAACTACAGTTTAACGTAACGCCTCGAAAATAAAAATGAAAGTTCATTAGTTTCAGTATGACACCAGCTACAAAATGATCCTCGGATATAAAGTTCTATAAAAAAATAAAAAAATGGCAGATGAAAAACGAAAAAAGTAAAAAAAACGCGTTTTTGTCGCAGTTTTCGCAAAAAAAAAATAAAAATAAAAATGTTAAATCCATCGAGGGTCATCTTGTTGCGAATCATGTTTACAATATGTGGTTTGAATTTTAAGAGAATCGGTTTATTATTTTTAGTGATACGATGGAGCTAGATTTTGAATACGTTTTTTCGAGAAAAAACGCGTTTGAAGTTTATACTATGAAAAACTCTTACCTAAACTCAATCGGCAAATTCCTGTACCGTACAAAATCCCTTCTGATTGCTCATCATCGTCGATTTCTTCAAGACTTGCTTGCTTTCGATTTTTTGAAATTTTCAAAGTGGGCTGACCCCTTAACACTCAATTAGGCGAAACAAAAAAAATACGCAGAAAATGTGCAAGGTACTGAACGAAAGATTTTTGGTTCCAGAAATTACGTATATTCTATCCTCATTCATTTTTTATTACTTCTTATTATTTTTAGTTGATTATTATGAATTACTGATTGGAAATTAGTTTGCATTAATTAGTCTCAGTGATTTTGAAAATTTAATTTGTAATTGTGGTTCAATTGTTTCATGTACTTACTGTTGGTAAGTACGTTTTGTTTAATTCTCAATTCAATAGTTTCCATTTTTCAAATCTACTATGGGTGCAAATAGTGAGTATTAATGAATTAATTTTCTTAAATTACATAAATAAATTAATAAATAATTGCTAAATTAGGTAATCTACTAATTTAATTATAATTAATCATCTAATTGACTGTAATAATTGATAATCAATTAACTTATTAATTTGATTCAGTAAAGGTTCATTTAAACTTAATTTACGATGAAACATTAAATGCATTGTATTAAATAAATCAATTTTCTGTCGTATCTAATTTTTTTAATTCGATTTACCACGTAAATTCTTCATTATCATGTAAGAACTTTCGCTAAAGATTTAATCTTTGGCATGAGCAGAGGTCTAAAAATCTTCGTCGATTATTCATGACTGTTCAGTTTGAGGTTTGCTTGGGTTTATTTGGAAAATATGACAAAAAATCGTCTGTTTTCCGCATCTCGTACAAGAGATCGTATATTTTGCAGGCGTTTCCGATTTCTGCCATTATTGTCTACAGAAAATGTATATATTTCTCCATAAACAATATATATATATATATATATATGGGGTACTCAAGCAAGAAAAATAAGGCCTGGGGTGCGAGTATACGTTGCGATAAATTAATCGGGCGCAACCGACAACGAGAGGAATTTCGCAGCGTTCTTACTCGCGTGATTAAATACGAACAAAAAAAAACGAGAAAGACGAAGAAGAAAAACAAGAATAAGAGGAAGAAGCAACAAAAACCCAAAGACCCTTATCCCTTTGCGGCGGGGTTGCCGAGTCACCCCCCGGTGCGTAATAAGTTTAGTTTCTACGTCGAAAACCATAAAACAGGGAGTCTCACAGCGTGATGTCGTGTCGACGAAGGCGTCTCCGCGATCTCCCAGCTCTTAGCTCTCAGTCTCCGATCTTGGCTGGCCGTGTAACATTTATTACGGTCTCTCTCTCACACACACACACACACACACACACACACACACACACACACACACACACACACACACACACACACACACACACACACACACACACACACACACACACACACACACACACACACACGCGCGCGCGCGCGCGCGCGCGCGCGCGTGTTCATGATACATTGCAACGCTTATATATATATATATATCAAGAGATGCGGCAGTGTCTTGATGCCAAGTAATAAAAAAGAAACTGTTTACCCCATTGACGAACACGCCACGTATTCTTTATGCACTAAGATGACATTTTATTGGCCGTTTTTGAACTTTGAATCGACGCCACGCGAAAACTCGTCTAAGAATTGAAAATCGGATGACATTTGACAAGTGTACTGTGATTTTTCCCTGTCGTTTGCTTTAGGTTACATATATCCCTAATCCGTCCACTTAATCCCGAGATCTCATAATTTACGACCAAATTATTTTTTAACAAGCGATTTTTTTTATCTTAAGAATGATTCCACAATCGCGGTATAGTTGAATCGAATGAAGTCAATCCGTCGCGTCTTAAACATAGTCCATACGCCTTTTGGAGTGTTGGTTAACACATTGGTAAACAGCGAGAAGAGCAACGCGATTAAAGTATTCCTTTCACAAACACATAAATTCAACAGTTAACTAATTTTCGTCTATAATCAAGCAAAGATACCGAATTTTCAGGGGTTACCCCCACTTACGATTTTGAAAAGATCGATTTTTTTTTATTGCATTTTTTTGAAGTATAAGTATCTGAGAATATGTCCTAAAAATTTCAAGTCGATCCGAACAAAATTGATTGAGATATGAGCGTTGAAAGAGGAGAATCCGTTGTGTAAACGACCGGCTAATTGAAACTTTAAACGCGTTTTTCTCAAAATGGCATTTCTGAAGTCGGTGACCAAGATTACTCGAACACTAATGAACCGATCTTCTTGAAATTTTGCAGGCTTATTTAATACATAAAAATGTAGTCTTTAATCGTTCAATTTTTTTTTTTCGAAAAAAATGTCCGTTTTATAGCCGAAAAACGGCCGTTTTTTTTCGTTAAAATCGAACTATTAACTTTGACTGTCCGCCATTTTGTGAAAAATGAATACTTTTTAAAATCCTTCGATTAAAGACTAGTTTATACTTATATTTGACTAAATCCATCCGCATTTTTTTTTTCAGATGATCAACTTCGCCGCAATGTTGGTCACCGCAAACCGTGTATATAAAAACATTATTTCATTGACGGCCATTTGCCACTAAACAATGTAATATTTTTCAATAAAAAAATTACTGAAAGTTCTTCAAGATGTGTTCTTTAAGATGGTATATTGATCGATTAAAAAAGTTTTGTAGTTTTCTTTAAAAAAATTCATGAAAAAGACCTTTTTTTTGCGCTACAAGTGGGGGTAGTGCCTTAAATGAAAAAGTACGACTCTAAAATTCGTCTCGTTTATACGGTACTTTAGTGAGATGTCACGTTGGTCACATTTCTATCTAACAATTTATACACTAAATAACTCTGGACGCCTGATATAAGCCACTCACGTGTGTAAACAAATTTTAAGATGCCGTAACAACATGAAAAGAGGAGATCACCAAATGTTTAAAGGAAATATTAATGATAAAACTTAGAAAAATGTGACCAGCAGAAGAATTGTCGTAGCCGCGATTTTTTAGAGAAAATGTAAAAATGTCTAAATCTACTAAGCTTGCGCGAAATTTTTTATTCCAGTTTATCGTTGGGTTTGATAATTGATTGTGACTTATTTTTATTAAGGGCCACTTAATTGAACCGATAATTTGGACGGGCCCTCCTCATGCACCCACAAAATACGGCCCTCCGCGAAAGGAATACCCTAAACATAGGTAAGAAAAAAATGTATATTTTCAGGCATGAAAAGTCTCTTTCAGTTACCATTTCGGAAACTAAAACCAAGTTTCAGGTAGTGAAAAGTTTGAGCAATGAAAATAAACTTTTCATTGTTTAAAGCCAACGAAAAACGTATAGCCATAAGTATCGAGGCGCTAAAAATATCGAAAACCCTCGATTAGGTCACGGAACAAACGCCCAAATATCAATTTGTGTTACATCGAACATATGCAATGAAAAATTCTTGGCGCTTTAGCCATCGAAAGGGAAAAAATTGAGGGTGTCTTAAGGTGGAAAGAAATAGCTGATTTTCCGGTCTCCAGTATTTTTTTAGATGGCTAATATTTACGAAAAAATAGAAGAGTCATCTTTCGCTCTTTTGTTACAAACATGAATTTCGTTGCAGCGATCGGAGACATTGAAGAATTTTTATTCCTCGGTATACAGGCGCAAATTCTTTAATTTTGTTTACATCAACTGAAGGTAATAGAAAATGTATATCCATGGAAAATAAAATTTTTTCGTTGTCTTCGGTTGATTTGAGAAGAATTCATCTATATCTTCTCTATATTCTAGAATATAGGCTTCTCTATATCTAGAAGTTTGAGGTTTTCGATGTCTCCGATCGCTGCGAAGAAATCCATGATTGTGGCTTCGCAGTCTCTAAAGATATAAAATGTTGATTGTTTTTGGTTAATGTAAGACGGATGCATATTCTTGGCTTTCCAATGCCTAATGATATGAAAACTTCATTGTTTCTCTTACATTAACATAAAGCAATCAACATTCTATATCTTAAGGTGCTGCCAAGTGAAAGACGTGGTTTTTTTTCGCAGCGATAAGAAACATTGAAAAATTTAGATTTCTCGGTTACAGGGGTCATTTAATTAATTTGCCTCACACCTTAATCGATATAAAAAATGTATATCTCTACGGATATACATTTTTCATTGTCTTCAGGCGTCTTCTCACTTTACAATTTTCAGAAAATCGATTTTTTTAATTTACATTTATCGATAGTATACATATCCAAAAATATCATACTAAAATTTTATGAAGATCAGAGGAGTCTAACTGTATTTTTGTGTGACCTTTACTTGAGTACACGTTCATCTGCTCGTTAAAAACTTTAAACGCGTTTTCATTGGAACAACGTTTTTCGATGGTTCGTTGATAAAATCTTCGAAACTACTGAACCGATCCTTATGAAATTTTAACCACATATTCTTTACAACTATAGCTATAGCGCATATTAAGGATTTTTTTTAATTTTGATATTTACTGTTTTTTGCCAAAGACGGTGAAAAAAACGTTTTTTTTGTTTGTTTTAAATGTCCGCCATTTTGTTATTTTTTGCATATATCTAAAATCATATGATTTGCGCTATAGCCATTAACATACTAAATCTAATACCGTTTGATTTTTTTTGTTTCAGATGATCCATCTCCGAGATTTCATCAACAGCGCTGGCCTACAATTTTTTTCGGACATTCTTTCAACTACCATTTTCGTCTATAAATTGTGACTTAAATAAATAATTTAAATTTTTTTAAAAGTGTATTTATTAAATGTAACAACTATTATATTAAAAGCTATAATATAGACCTATACAAAAATTCATGAAAATAGCTATTTTTTACCGTCTACAGTGACGGTAAAAAATAGTATAATAATCTCATCACAAGCCTTCAGTTGATGTGAGAAAAATTCATAGAATGGCTCCTCTACAGTCAGATCGCTGCGAAAAATCCATATTTTTGGTTTTGCAATCTCTCAAGATATAGATTGTTGATTGTTTTTAGTTAACATAAAAAAATACATATTTTTCCCGCTTAACTAAAAGCAATCAACATTTTATATCTTTAGAGACCGCGCAGCCAAAAATATTGCTTTCTTCAAAGCAATCGGAGACGTTGAAAACCTCAAACTTCTAGATATAAAGAAGCCAGTCTATGTATTTTTCTCACATCAACCGGAGGCGTTAAACAAATTATGATTCCGTTGATATACATATTTCCCTCTTTTGAACTACGAACAACGCCTTTCTTTTCGTTTGCCCGAAATGTGATCCGTCTGGGAGAAAACTTCACCTTTCGATTTTTACCAACGAGACGTGTGACCTTGTCCTTGAATCAATCAGACGAAAAGACATTTCAAACTACTTACGACCTAAAAATATGAATTTTTCGATACGTGTATTCGAACCAAGAGAATTCTTCATTTCGCGAAGATGTGATTTTGCCAAAATGTTTTTTAGAAGGACAGAAAATATCAAGTGTCAAGATGGCATTGATAATTACGTGATAAGATTCACGCTGAATTATGGGATTATTGATTTATTTAATAAAAATGCCTTTGACAATTTCGCTTATTTTATTTATTTCGCTTATTTCGCTTATACAATTTCGCTCTTTTATTTGATCATCATAGTAAAACAAAACGAATTTTCAAGTTGATAAAAATGATACAACGTTGGTCTGAAGCTGAAAGACATAAGGACTTTTTCCCTTCCAAAAAGATATGAAATCGCTTTTTAAAACTTCTAAAAAGAAAAAAACGAACGCTAAGTAATAAAAAAACTTCCCTCTAAAACATTACCGTTTGTTTTATCTTATAAAACATGTCGGATTTGCCCTATAATTATTTTTCATTTTAATCCAAGCAATGGTTTTATTGTGTTTTTTAAATAAGCAAATGGTTATACATGCGAAACATTGTTAGACATTTTGCACCAAAAAATATTGAATACGTACAAATATATGTATATATACATGGGAAACATACGTATACATATATGTATGTATATATGTATACATTAGGGTGGCACAAATTTGAGCTCTATTTTTCTCCTTTTTCTCAGCATCCAATTATCTTCTTTAAAAAGAAAAAAAAGTCTCCAAAACTGCGAGCGGTCCAAAAATATTTAGAGGTCGCTCAAGCATCCCGAAAAAATTAATTTTCAATTAAAAAATCGTTTTTTTTTTTCGTCCACTTCTCACCCATGATTACATTTTCTGAATAATGTATTATAATAATTTGTAACAAACACCCATTAGACGATATGTGTTATAATATATTCTTATGTATTATTGTATCATGGCGTCGCTCGTCACAGAGTACAGCTACGATTGGTCCGCAGTTTGACTAACGAGCTTAACTGTGGGTCGCATTACGATGCGCGGAAAACAGCTGCCATTTCAGTTTTATGAATAAATCGACCTATAATTTTCTATACCGGCAAAAGCTTTTAAGAATTATTTTATGAGCACAAAGATTATAATTCATGGGTTAGAATAGTGAGGTAAATTTGAAAAATCTGTTTCCGAAGAAAAAAGGATTAATTGATTTGAACATTTTACAAAGCGTCAAATCTATGAGTGAGAAGAGTAAAAATTTCGAAGCTCTTGAGCGACCACTAAATATTAATTGCCCGGCTAGAACTTTCGCGAGGTGAATTTAAAAATTATAAAGCGTAAAATTCATGGGTGAGAAGTGGACGAAACAAATCGATTTTTCAATGAAAATTTGTAGTTCAATGAAAATAGCTTTTGCGATAATTTTTCTTCAAAAAGATAACTGGATGGTGAGAAAAAGGAAAAAATAGAGCTGAAATTGGTGCCACCCTAGTATACATACATGGGAAACTATTACGTATAGAATGAAATATGGAGCGTTTTGCAAGTTTTCGGTGAAGGAAATCAAGATGGAAAACGTTCAAGCGAATTCCGCAGGCTTCCGGA
The DNA here is from genome assembly GCA_964007375.1 of Ophion obscuratus. NCBI lineage: Eukaryota > Metazoa > Arthropoda > Insecta > Hymenoptera > Ichneumonidae > Ophion > Ophion obscuratus. The sequence continues at coordinate 12,560,735 of OZ023323.1, read as the reverse complement.
TTCAGGAAATTCGAGGGTACAGGGAGGAATGAATTCACCGTCCATAGATCCAGCTACAGTTTCGCGTACACGATATATTTCTCACTCACACACCCACATATGTGTGTGTGTGTGTGTGTGTGTGTGTGTGTGTGTGTGTGTGTGTGTGTGCGTGTGTGTGTGTGTGTGCGTGTGTGTGTGTGTGTGTGTGTCCAGAAACCCCTCGTCGAGTTTGCGTCTGGAAGTTATTAGGGTGTGATTTCATTTCCGAATTGGTCTGTATGTTCTGGTCGCACCGCACGTACAGAGTCGCTCTCATGGTGCATGGAAAAACGTCACCACGTCTAGTCCGTTCGCGGCTCTCCTTACATTTTGCTCGCAGTCTCTCGCGAGTCTCTCCTTGGCCTCGGTTAAATGGCCGGTGCATAAAAGTCATAAAATAAGTTATAATTTGACGTTCGCGTCGAGGGAAGAGATCCCGATTCGTTGCGAATGGCGTTAGTGGACGAGGCGAAAAAGGGCGAGAGAAAGAGAGAGAGAGAGAGAGAGAGAGAAAACGAAATGTCTCGTGGCAAGACGACGCCGCCCATGTTTAATGTCCTGTATGATCACCGCACTCGCGCTCGAGTGAATTCTACCCCCGTGGTGCGAGTGAACTATTAGGAATCCACTGATGCTCGGGCTCACTTCGCCTTCTCTCTTTTTGCCTGTGTAGCATCATACGGTCTTGCCCTATCTTTTGCTACGGGAGAAAATTGGGAACTCTTGCCCTTCTTCGGTCCTGCATATTCGAATCAATCGTCCCTTTCCCGGCTTTCCACCCCTCGATCGTCAGGGTCACTCGTCAGCTTTCTCTCTATCTCTCTATCGGTTGCACCCTTCAACATCTCCAGGCATCAACGGCAGAAACAAACTTGACCCAATGCTGATTTCGAGATTAATTGCAGGGGATCGAGAAAATGTATTGTGGGAACGATCGAAACAGAGAGAGAGAGAGAGACAGACAGAGAGAAAGAAACTTTGGAACAAGCGCTACGGATACGCTGCAGGTGACGAAATTCCCCAAGGACTTCGAGCCCTTGCTCCACAGAACATCAAAGACTCTGCATAAGCTTGAAATTTCAAGAATACTTTTTTTGGGGGAACTAAGGGCAAGACGAATACGAGTACGATGAATCATAAGTTTAGGTAGTAAACAGTGTGTGCGAGCACAGTACTCCCGTTGGAGTTTCATGGAGTGGGGGGGAGGTAGATGAGTGTGAAAGTGTCAACCGTGGGGCCGTCCATATATTACGTCATCGATTTTGGCTGATTTTCAACCTCCCCCCCCCCCCAAAATCATCCTATCCTTCCTATCGTCATAATCCAATTATCGTTACCGTCATCCAACGATCAGACCCCCCCCCCTATTTTAAAATGACGTAATTTATGGACCGCCCCCGTGGCGGAAGCACGTGTCTCGAGTGAGAAAACAATATCGATTTTTTGACAAAACGATGTAATTTTTGGTAAAGTTTAACATCATTGCAGTTCATTTGAGTTGCTGATATTGGTTAGAGACAGGTTGGTAAACACAATGAAAGTACTAATTATCAATATAATAAGAAGGGTTTGTTAAAAAATTTCAAAGTTATTGGGTGATTTTTTGGTAATTCGTTAAGGGGCTATACCAGTGTGACACTTTAAAAAAATCGATTTTTTCTGCCTTTTTCGACAGTTTATACTTTCAAGAATATCATTATCATTTGTATAATTTATATCAATGTCATTTTATCTTGAAAAATCGATAGTTCAATCTTTAAACGCGTTTTTCTCGAAATGAGATTTTTCAAATTTGCTGATATTGTAATTCAAAGCGAAATTATCCGATTAAATTGAAATTTGAACTGAGTACTCTTGAATATATTTACTCTACAATGACGTAGGATATTTTTGATTGGATGAAAATTGACAATTTGGCATTGAAAAAAAATGACTATTTTATAGGCAAGAAAACAGACTTTTTTTTCATAAATCCGCCATTTTGTTAGATTTTGATATTTTTCGAAAATCCGACGTCATTGTACAGGGAATACCTTCCAGCTTAACGATATTTTTTCCTTCTTCGGTTTCAGTTACTCAATCGGCCGGAATCATGTCAGCAGTGAAGGAACTTTTTTTTTGCGCCTCTGAAGGCAGCGCGTAAGTCGCTTGGATCTCAATATTTTTCTATACAAAAATTATGTAACATTTTTTTTTGGCGCCCCGAAAGCAGCGTCGGGGCGCCTTCCAAGCATAAGTCACTTGGAAGTCAATATTTTTCTACGAAAAAATTATGTAATATAGGTAAAATATAACCAAATATATTCTTAATTTTCCGAAACATTTAATTGAGTACTTTTCTTCCAAAAAATCCCGAAAATCACCCAAATTTCCAGCGTTCACACTGGTATAGCCCCTTAACCGTCTAATGGGGCAAGATGAATACAAGCTATCCCAAAGGCGAAATATTTTACAACGTACGACTATTGACGTTAGAAAGGGTGGAATGAAACTAGTAAAGCATTTGTTTAGTCTTCAACCGGTCTTTCTACCAAGGGAAAAAAAAATTCTTGTTGATTATTAAAATAATATGGAAGCAAGATTATTCGGACTAATTCTACAGAACTTAGACGATTGGCTCATCAAACTGCTGGTATTGCGAATAAAAGCAATTTTATATGCGAAAGATGCCAATAATTCGGGTCCCATCATTCTCCCTGCGCTGTTTAACGCGTTACCCCCACTTCTAGCGCAAAAAAGGCCTTCTTCATGAATTTTTTTAAAGAAAACTACAAAACTTTTTAAATCGATCAATATACCATCTTAAAGAACATATCTTGAAGAACTTTCATTAATTTTTTTGTTGAAAAATATTACATTGTTTAGTGGCAAATGGCCGTCAATGAAATAATGTTTTTATATACACGGTTTGCGGTGACCAACATTGCGGCGAAGTGGATCATCTGAAAAAATAAATGCGGATGGATTTAGTCAAATATAAGTATAAACTAGTCTTTAATCGAAGGATTTTAAAAAATATTCATTTTTCACAAAATGGCGGACAGTCAAAGTTAATGGTTCGATTTTAACGAAAAAAACGGCCGTTTTTTGGCTACAAAACGGCAATTTTTTTTCGAAAAAAAATCGAACGATCAAAGACTACATTTTTATGTATTAAATAAGCCTGGAAAATTTCAAGAAGATCGGTTCGTTAGTGTTCGAGTAATCTTGGTCACCGACTTCAGAAATGCCATTTTGAGAAAAACGCGTTTAAAGTTTCAATTAGCCGATCGTTTACACAATGGATTCTTCTCTTTCAACACTCATATCTCAGTCAATTTTGTTCGGATCGACTTGAAATTTTCAGGACATATTCTCAGATACTTATACTTCAAAAAAATGCAATAAAAAAATCGATTTTCTTCAAAATCGCAAGTGGCGGTAACCCCTTAATCTTGCCCGGCATACGGGGTAAAATGGAAAAATAAAATTTATATTAAAAACATATATTGTATGGTGCAAATAAAAAAACTGATTTTTTTGCTTCCAAAATTAAAAGATAAATAAATGTTGATTAGTTCAAAAAATAATTCAAGTTGACTGACTCATATATGTATTGTTTTATTTGAACATGACCTTAGCGTTATCAACTTGCAACTTGCAAATTTACAGCAAAGATTTCGGAAAAATTCCAAAGACTGACTGAGTTACGACGATTTTTCGAAAGGGTTAGCCCACTGCGCTATGGCGAACCACCCCGCTGCGATTGACCCTTTTCTCATGCGTTGTCCTTGAAATTGTTTTGTGAAACAGTGTCGGTTGCATCTCAAAATCTATTTTTCCCATCCACTTCAAATTCGGAGAGAGCATAGTCTATGAGATCTTCTATAGTATGACCGGATGATTTTTTCATATGTTTATCCGTTTATAATAACACATAATTAAAGTTGTTTTTCCTTTGGTCGAAAATCGTACCTCTTCTCTACAACTTGGCATTTCCGTAATTGTCAAGATGTCAAAAACGATCCATTCACACGGGAGTTTTATCATTATACTACCGGCACATTTTTTATTTTTCATTTCAGAGCACCCCACCTTCTAGCACCACCGACACCGACTCGCCATACAGCAACGGCGGGTCCTTTCGTTGAATAATAATAACTTCACTGTTTATCGATATTTTGCAATAAAAAAACTCAAACCTGGCAAGATTACATATTTAAGGGAAGGTTTTGCCTTGTTGAGCCAAAAAATGTTCTATTTTTCACCAATTTTTCATGCGAAAAGTATTAAATATAGAATTCTGATATTTGGTATGTTGACTAAGCGGTCTTTATTGAACGTCAAAATATTTTTTTAAAGTTTGACAAAACATAGCGGTGGGAGTGAGAGGAGCCACGTATGTCGGCGCGCGGGCGATGACATTCTTCGCTTGCGGAAGTCCCGGACAGGTGATCTGAAGCAAAAAAATCAAACGTATTTTTACTTTGTACAATATTGTGTATAAGTTGACCTAGAATCACGAAGAAAAGTTGAAAAATAAAAAAATTATGAGCTATGGGAAGGAAGTTTTATTTTTTTATCGTTTTATGGAAGGTTTATTTTTTTTCGTAATGTACATATATTTAAGTACGAACACAGAAAATGTCTTGTCAATCCGGCGAATATTCTCGAAGTTACACGCACATTTGTAATGACGTGTCAGAGCGTTCGAAAGTGCTGTTGAAACTTTAAACGCGTTTTTCTCAAAACTGTGCTTTTAAAGTTGGTGAGCAAGATTCCTCGGAAATGGCTTAAACGATCAGTCTCAAATTTCAACACAATCTTTTCAAGTATATGTTTTAGTAAGTAATTAATCTAAGGTTTTTTTCTCAGCGATGAATATTTTCCATTTTATAAACAATTTAAGGCCTAAATTTTTTTCAAAATCGATTTTTTTGTTGAGAATCCGCCGTTCTGTCAAAAAATATCATTTTGCTTATTCCTTCGATCGATTACAAGATAATCCATTGTATTAACGAAATATTTTTCGTTTTTTCATTTTAGATGATCCAGTCCAGAGATATCGTGCAGAACGCCTTTTTTAGAGGTGCTCCCGGAGATCAGCTATAGCAGCTTACAAAATAATTATTTTTGCAAATAAAAAATGTTAAAATACAGTCAAAAGTTACCACCATATGTGTACCAATTTTTACGTTCATAGATTTAAAGGTCTTCTCAAGAAAAATTCTTGAAAAATCGATCCTTTTGGGCCTCCTGACTGTACATAACCCCTTAATTTGAAAAAATCGTGAAACAATTCGTCGTTTTATTGAAAATTTCGAAACTTTTAAAACATCCATAGCCGAATTATTTTGACGGTGTTCAGATTTTCGGAGTTTTGTTCGTTCGTGTAAAATTCTTTCGGAGTTTTGATCTTTCGTGGTAGTATTGTTTCGGAGTTCAGAGCGTTCTGATAATTCAAAGTTCGGAATTTCCCATCCATCAAAAATACCCAAGCGCGTGCCATTTGCAAGGTCCTAAAAACTTCGCACTCGATATTAATCCCCTCCTCAAATATTTGGACCGAAGAGAGCAATTCTTGCCGCCCAATGAGCTCCGATGCCTCCGCGATAAATCAAGAACTTCGAGGCAGCATCTAGTCAAATTAACCCAGAGAAAATTCCAATCCAAATTGAGCAGAGAAGAGGAAAAACGAAACGATCCGCAATTATGCGAGAACCATCCGGGTAAGTTGGAATTCTTCAACAATGGAAGCTCACACAGGTCGCTCTCAGCGGCTCGTTGCTCCTGCCACGATCGGGTAATAAACGCCGGAAAGAGGCAATAACTCCGGGTAACGCATCCGCGTGTGCGCCAGTGCTCCATGCACACGCGTTCCCTTCTCGTTTTTTAACACTTTTTCTATATATATATATGTATATATATATATATATATATATATATATATATATATATATATATATAGCAATAATTCCTGCGGTGAAAGTTCAGAGCGGCGTTTCTTTAAAAACAAAGAAACGAATGGTGAGCATATTAGATGAGAGGGAGTGCGTGCTGATCGACCGTTTTGGGACAGAGCATGTCAGCGAGTCGGAAACAACCGCATGCGGCAAAAAAAAAACGATGCGAGAATAAGAAAAACGCGGCGTCTAAATATGTCTCCCTTCTCCCTCGACTTCTTGAGACGGAAGAACGATTACTTTCTCGCGCCCGAGGTTGGTAAGGATAATTTATTATCGATGAGGCTAACGGAAGAGGATTTTTATATACGTATATAGAATGGAAGTCGTACGTCTCGAGTTCACGACGCGTAACAATCCAGAAAAAAGAATCAACCACTCGTACGCGGCACACGTCGTATCGGGTTACTCGTAAATAGTGATCATTCTTCATTGGTGCATTTCGTGATTCGCCAGAAGATCGATTAATGTTGGTTTTCGTTGTAAAATTATTTTTGACACGATTGTCTTGGAATCTATGATTATTCTACTTGTTGAAATGATCTGCCGACATGCGACCCGGTGACTTTCCTTTTTTATGAGCGATTTGTTTTGGATGATCTAAGGGGTCTTCTCACTTTGAACACTAAAAGAAGGCTATTTTCATGAATTTTGTTGATAGGTTTATATTATAGATATTGATATAAAAGTTTTTACGCCTAATAAATACACTTTCGAAAAACGTTAAATTTAAAAAAAAATGTTTTTATGTAACCCAAACAAACTTCAAACGCTTTTTTCTCGAAACAACGTTTTTTGACGGCGTGTTGATAAAATCTTCGAAACTACTGAACCGATCCTTATGAAATTTTAACTACATATTCTTTACAACTATTGCTATAGCGCATATCAAGGTTTAACATTTTTTTTTGATATTCACTATTTTTTGTCAAAAACGGTAAAAGAAAACGTTTTTTTGTTTTTTCGAAAAATGTCCGCCATTTTGTTAGTTTGCCTATATAAAAAATCGTATGATATGCGCTATAGCCATTAACATACTGAAAGTAAAACCGTTTGATTTTTTTGTTTCGGATGATCCATCGCCGTGATTTTATTAACAGAGCAGACCTGCAATTTTTGTAGGACATTTTTTTAACTACCATTTTCATCTATAAATAGTGCTTTTAATAAATAAATAACAATTTTAAACGTATTTTGAAAGTGTATTTATTTAGTGTTCACAACTTTTACATCAATATCTATAATATAAACCCATCCAAAAAAATCATGAAACTAGCCTTTTTTTGGCGTCTAAAGTTAGAAGACACCTAGAGACGGTTCTGCCTTGTTGGGCCAAAAAATATTTTTTTTTGCTTCAGATCACCTGTCCGGGACTCAGGACTTCCTCAAGCGAAGAATCTCATCGCCCGCGCGCCGACATACGTGGCTCCTCCCACTCCCACCACCATGTTGTGTCAAGCTTTAAAAAACATTTTCATGTTCAATAAAGACCGCTTAGTCAACATACCAAACATCAACATTCTATATTTGATACTTTTCACATAAAAAATTGGTGAAAAATCGAACATTTTTTGGCCCAACAAGGCAAAACCTTCCCTTAACCTGGCAACTCTTGATTTTAATTCCCAATTCCGATTCCCATAATCCTACTTGGCAACTATTTATTTTAGTGCGCAATTTTCACCGCCATGATCCGATCTGGCGAAGTTTGATCGTATGGGTGCTTTGAATTCCGTACTCGTCGCTTGTTCGCGTACCTCTCTCGGTACATCGAGCACCAAGCCTTATTACCTCGCCGTTCTCATTTATCCTCCCTTTCCTCGCCTCGTTTCCACGCTATGTAGCTACAAGTCGAACTACCGATCGTAATTGGTAACAGGTCCACCGGTGACCAATACCATCCCTGGGTGAGGAACGAGGCCACAGTAGGAAAGATACGGGAACGTTGTTCAAATATATATATATATATATATATATATATATATATATATATAAATGCAACCACAACCACGTGTATACCTGGAGACAGATCGAGCTACATGTGCGTGTTGGATTAACGTATGTGAGGACAGGGAGGCCGATAGTGGTGGTTGTTGGACAGAGGTCTGCTACTGTAAATGCGATTGTGGGTGGCGATGCACTGACCTCCAGAAAAAGAGAGGGTAAGAGAGAATGAGAGAGAGAGAGAGAGAGAGAACGGGAGGAGAAGAGAGGAAAAGAGACTGACGTAACGATAAATCTTCGAGTAGATCGAGGGTGTGGTCAAACGCAGCGTCGAATCGTACGTTTGCCTTCCACGCGCACACAAATCTACCACTTTCTCGCTCGCTCGCGTTTTGTGTGTTCTCGAGCAAAAGGCAAACGTTGAACTGCTGTTCATTGCCTGCTACAATTCAACATTGGTTCGTTGGTGGTGCGTGGTAGTGCTATAACTCCACGTGTCCGGCATGCCCGTTGGTAGCCACCGTTCCCAATCCTTCCTACCCACCCCTACAATGCTTGCTTGGGTTTATTCGCCATCGCGCTGCTCGCGAGTGTGGTCAAACACTCGGCCACACGATGCGGTGGTGCTGACGTTTGACCGGCTCGGCCAGGGACGGGGGTGGTCATAATGTGTTCGCGTCACTGGCAATGTCAGGAGCCAAAAGCTGGGATGGAAAAGGACAGAGATAGAGAGAAGGAGAGAATGAGGGAATCACCATGGGCTGTCCGAATGGAATCTTCAGGATTAAAAGGATTCCTCATTGACGTGAAGCAATGATGACGGCTTTTTGAACGGCGCAACGTTGACATCGAATACTCGAAAGATGATGACCACCCTCCCCAGGATCCTGCGACCTTCTCGGCCCCTCAACACTCCATGTGCCTCATGACGTCCAAAACGCGTGATTTCCCCTTTCGTGCGGAAATGGAGCCGTGGACTCCCGATCGTGCTGATCGAACTGGTCGCTTTTCGCCTAATCGAATCCTGGTGGCATTCGATGGCGTGTGTGTGTGTGCGTGTCAGCCACGCGCTTGTTCCGTGATTTATCTGTGCTTTTGTACGGGCCTGCAGATCCTTCGCGCCCAAACGAGAACGCTCCATTGACCGGGAAAACTTATCGGGGGTCTGTCCTGCAGGACCGTCGAGCTGGAAGATCGGCTGGATACCCAGACGCCAATATGCCCGTACACGCGTTTGATGCATTGACAATCGCGCTGGGTCAATGTGACATAGCCGAGGCTTTGGCGATGTACTTTTCCTCGGTTTCCCGAATCCAACCCAGACAAAACACTTTACATCCCATTGAAGGGTCTTCTCACTTTAGACGCTAAAAAGCTTATTTTCATGCATTTTTTGGATACGTTTATATTATAGATATTGAAAGAAAAGTTGTTACATTTAAGGGGTTAGGCCGCAGTAACGGGTATAAAATCATGTGCGAATTCAACATTTTTTTTTCGTATGAAAAATTAATTCACTTATAAAATGAATTACACATCTATTTAGTATGAATATTAAGCTGCTAGAAAATATATATATATTTTTTTCGATGTACAAAATGGCCGACTACTAATATTTCCTTTTGTTATCTTTTTTGGGAGCTCCGCGGCGTGACATTTAGCATCCACAATTTTTTACCTACAACAAAATACAAAAATTCTCTTCAATTTATATTAGAATACCTAGAGAAGTACGGAATTTAAAAAATATTTTTTTTTGTTCCAAAGTTGTAGATATACGAACTTGAATTTGAATTAAGCTTGATTTTTCAGTGAAAAATTTCGTAAAAAACTGCTCATAAAATGAAAAGTTTTCGATTAATGAGAAATTACCTACGTACTTTTCTGCGAAATGCAATTAAGAACATAACTTTTAAATTTAAAGTAAATCGAGTGAAAATTGTTGAAGTTATTTGTCACGCCGATTGGAAACAAGCTGTTTCGAGAAAAACGCGTTTAAAGTTTTACATATGCCTCTGGCCGTGTCAGAGGTGGGCTTACGTTATACGCTCAAAGTCGGTAAAAAAAATGTATTGCTATAAATCGAATAGTAACTAATTCTTATGATGATAAAGCACAGGTTTAGCGAGAAAAAAATCGAATTTTTGAAAATTCTACTGTGGCCTTACCCCTTAATAAATACACTTTCCAAATACATTTTTTTAAATGTATACATTTAAGTCACTATTGATAGATGGAAATAGTACTTAAAAAAATGTCCTAAAAATTGGAGGTCTGCGCTGTTGATGAAATCTCGGAGATGGAACATCCGAAACAAAAAGATCAAACGGTTTTAGATTCAGCATGTTGATGGCTATAGCGTATATCATACGATTTTTCATATATGCAAAAATAACAACATGGCCAACGTTTTTCGAAAAAACAAAAAAAAACGTGTTTTTGGCCAAAAAAAGGAAATATCAAAATTTAAGAAAATCCTTGATATGCGCTATAGCTTTTGCACTATAGCATTTGCGCTATAGCTTTTGCTTATTGCACGTTGTAAAGAATATGTGGTTAAAATTTCATGAGGATCGGTTCAGTAGTTTTGAAGATTCTATTAAGAAGCCGTCGAAAAACGTTCTTTCGAGAAAAATCACGTTTAAAGTTTATTTGGGTTACATAAATACATTAAAAAAAGGTTTAAATGCATTTCAAAAGTGTATTTATTAAGTGTAATACCTTCTATATTAATATATATATAATATAAAGGTATAAAAAAATCACGAAAATAGCCTTTTTTAGCGTCTAAAGTGAGAAAACCCCTTAATGAAAGAGCCATTTTCCAGTGCAAGATATATCCGCATAGTGTTCTCCCTTCTTTCATCGCTTCTAGTCTTTCGTACAGTTCTGCGCAAAAGAATCAGCCACGCAACAATTAATCGTCCACTTGTTCATTTACGATATCATTGTAATGTCATGCGCGCCTAGTAAATTGATTCGCCAGATTCCGTCAACTTTGATTAGTGTCATCCGGTTGGTTCGCTGCGTGGGCTCGCGGCGTTACACTCGTACGTATCCACGTAACGTATAATTTGTAAACGCGTCATTTTCTGGAGTTAACTATCAGGTATGTATGAAAGAGAAAACTACGGATCTTACATGGATCCAAAATGGATGAAGGATATTTTGAGCCCGTTATATCCACGTAACGTTGGCTATCAATACACCAGGTCGTTTCGAAGATGACCCTTAAATCATTTTCAAACGAATTGTTGATTCGGACTCCAGGAAAGTTCTTGAAATGACCTCTACATAAACATGCTTGATTTATCGGAAGGTAATTGCTAAGACATTGGAGCTTGCGTAATGCAGGGTATGGGGACTAACGTTGTGTGCTATGAGAACAGTTGAAGTATGTCCTCAAAATCCCTTCTCCCTATCTTTGTCTCTATACAAAAGTACATGCTCACGGTTTAGTGACCGGGAGAAAAAATATATTACTGGTATTATAATACCTATAGTCGGACGATCGAGTGCACACCGAATGGACAACATATATATTACGGGAAACACCGGAAGTAACATCCTGTCAGGGTGGATCCCTGCCCTCTGGGACAGGCAGCGGTTGTCTAGTTAATGTCCCATATATACATATATATACACGTATATATATGTATATAAAATTGGTGACGAGCCCTTGAAGGACGCGCCGCTCCTTAAGAAAAGGGCTAAGAGAACGCTGATAGTTATAATACTGCCGTACACGTGATAGTTATACGTGCATATAGTGTGGCAACGTTTTCTTAGCGATTGGCTATATAAGAAACGCGTTAATGACGCGACGAACGCGCTTATCGCAACGTCACTCACGCCGAGGGCGTGAGAATTCGCATTTAATAAAATGGTACAAAAAATATGATAAATTATAGAAAAAATAACGTAACACAAATAATGTATTTACTAAGTAATAATAAACTAAAGCGTTTCCATATACCGGAGCGTATATGGAACGTAGAAATAATTTATCTCGCAGTAATGTGCGGCAACAGCTAGAGCTGAAAAATGTATGAGGTGAAATATTTATCGATTCAGCGTATCTTTTTATCGAAGGCAAATTCATGAGGTTCTCTCGGAGTCGATTCGTGTTTATATGTGCCGTTGATAAATTTATGAACGCCTGTACCTTGCGAGGGCGATATCGTTGTTGTGTCATCTTTTAAGTATTCATGATTATAAATATTTATTTGCGTTAAGGGAAAAATCAATGGACTATATACTGCGAGAGGGTGAGAGAGACAGAGATAGAGAGAGAGAGAGAAAGAGAGGAGGAGAGAGAGAGAGAGACTTTCCTTCATTGCAAAAGTATTTTTTTGCAGAGTGCATTGCGTGACTTCTTCTCCTCTCCTCCTCCGTTTCCCCTTCACCTACTCGATTCCTCCTGGGAACGCGTTTGTTCATCATAGCCAGCCAATTTGAGACGCACCGGGAGCGCGTTTGACCCTTATCGATTAAGAGGCAACGAAGGGTGCCGAAATGCATCCGGGTAAACCGGAGCTAATAAAATATACAGAAGAGACGGCAAAGCACGGGGTGGCGAGACTTTCAACCGTTGCGGGTGACAATTGCATATTTACATGCCGTCGCGTCATCGTCAGCGTTCGTCTTTTTTTTCCATTTCTTCGATTCATTTAGTAATTTCCTTTTCGCGCCGTGGGGAGATTTGCGGGCGTGAGAGGAAACGAGAACGAATTTATTTTCGCATATTGATTACGGACGAACAAAAAATGTACCTTTCCTACAGGTGTTGCGCTACATTTGCATACATATTTGCAGTTTTATATATATACATATTCATAATATATAATAATAATAAAACAACCTTATATATAAACATTATTATTGAATTATAACATCGTATAAATATAATACATGGGAAGATATGTATATATAAGATGGGTATATGTATATACCCTATTAGAAATGTTGATCCGGCAGCCCGAAGACTGATCAGGCCGCTATCAAGCTGCGCTTCAAAATACCGTAGTACGGCATGTCTGATCAGTGCCGGAAGTGGAACTAGTGGAAACTTAGTACGGGCGCGAGGGGGCACCCTAAACAGGCCGAAGTACGGTAGCCTGTATGTCGTCGTAATATGGCGTCCATGGACGCCGTGTTACGGCATGCCTGATCTATGCCGGATGTCGGCAGGATCAGTGCAGGCGTAGTTGGCGAATCAAGATTTTGAGATTAGGTTTTATTGATGTCATATACATATATATAGATATATAAATATTAATCAGTCATTTTAAGTTCTGCCATTAAGAGTATGTTATATTACAATAATACACATACATATGTGTGTATATGGGGCATTCCATGCCGATTCGACCTGCGTCTGACCCGTCACCTCTTCGATTTGACTCGCGATTTTTCATGTTATTGTACTATCTCTGAAAGGCACTCGAGAATTTTTTCAGATTTTTTTGGAACGATTTGACTTCACAATATTGTTTATAAACAAAAAATTAACGCTCAAATTTAAAAATCTGAAAAAAATTACGAAAATCCTGTGTCACATATCAAACACTATGAGCGTTTAGAAAAAGTGGGCGCGCGTTTCGTTTGGTCTACAATGCGTATTTTTCGCAAAAAAAGTCGAATCAACAGCCCACCCAGTCGTTAAAGAGGAAACAAAATTACATGACTTTATGTAGAATTGACCAGATTTTTTCAGATTTCTTTCACACTTTTTTCAGAATTTTTGTCCAAGATTTTTTTTTCATCATTTTTAGTCAAATTGCCGACAATTTAAGTGCCAACCCAACTCAAGTATCACAGGGCTTGGGCTACAATGTCAAAAGAGAAAACATTCTTAATTAAATATTTTTAATCCATTCGAATTTTTTTCTGATTTTTTAGCGATTCATTTCTTTCGATTAGTGATTAATAGAAAAGATTGTTATTTTTTCAAGTTTAAACAAACAAAAATTCACTAAAAAATTCTTACGAAATTCGAATCGATTAAAAATGTTTAATTAAGAATGTTTTCTCGCTTGACATTGTAGCCCAAGTTCTATGATACTTGAGTTGGGTTGGCCACCTGGTCACTTGAATTGTCAGCGATTTGACTAAAAATTATGAAAAAAAAGTCTTGGACTTGGATTCTGCAAAAAATCTGATAAAAAATGTGAAAATAATCTGAAAAAATTCTGGTCAATTCTACATAATGTCATGTAATTTTTTTTCCTCTTTAACTTTTAAATTAAATTTTTTTTTTTTGCGAACAAAGCGCATTGTAGGCCAAACAAAACGCGCGCCCACTTTTTCTCAACGCTCATAGTGTTTGATATGTGACACAGGATTTTTATGTTTTTTTTTCAGATTTTTAAATTTGGGCGTTAATTTTTTGTTTGGGTTCCTCCTACATTAGGAGGTTAACGTAAACCATGTCACATCTCGGGTGATTTGAGAATGCCTGTGGACTTGCGTGAAGTAAGTTTTCCTTCAAGGGATTAACAAGGATTTGAGTTTTGCGTTGAGCAAAAAAAAATTATAGATTTATGTTATTTTCAACGAATTTTCATATATAATCGTCATTTACAACGATTGAGTTTTTATGTTGCTGACGGTTCAGCAACATAAACACTCTGGCGATGATTCCCCACGGCTGTCGATAACCGGGACAATGTTAGCAAAAGAAGAGTCTTACGAATCGAATATTAGTTTATAGAAAATCAGAAAAGAAATATTGGGTCCGTAATTAGCATTGTGTGAAGGATCCACGGACCAGCAATCGTCATACACATATTCGCGATGGTAAAAAGATATAAATAAATAAATGTTGTCGATTACTGGGTCGTGACCATGTCGATAACTGAGTATGTCTTGAACACAGGTAAACAGCACTCGACCGAAATAATATTAAAGATTATTTTGTGAAAAAATACTTGTTTATAATCACTAAAAACAAATAAAAATTATAATTCTGACGTAATAGGCAATAATTAGTTTTTTTTTAATTAATAAAGTTCCATGGAAGAGAAATTTATGTTTCAAACTCTTTATCAAATGTTTTAATAAAAATCATAAAGTTTGTGACAGAGTTCGTAAAAATTATTCCGCAGTTCTATATGCAGACACAATCGAACCAACAAAGTCCTGAGAACCTTTGCATAATTAGTTAAGGCCTTATATACCTTCGGATGTTCGGAAACAAAGCTTTTTGGGATTTAAAAAAAATACCAATAAAGCAATCAAAACGAGCTTTAGAGGGTTTATTTCACATATCTGTAGGTATCCCCAACGAGCGGACTAGTTAGAGTCGCACATGTGCACCCAGAAGAACTTTCTTTGCCCGTAATCTACATGAGTTTTGCTACTGAAGTACACACGATTATTATAAAATATTTATTTTTGTACATCTAACCCGATTTTTAAGAAAGTCGCATTTTCGACTGAAACAACGGTCTTTGTTCGTTTCCAAACACCGCAATTGTTAAACGATTGTAAAAATCGTGTGTACATCGCTATAAAATGTACCTAAGAAGTTATAGTTGAAATTTGAAGTCAATCGGTCAAAAAATACAGGACCTACGAGTCCGCCCGATTTTGAAAACATTGCTTCATGAAAAACGCGTTTAAAGTTTTGAAACCGTTTTTCTACATGTCTTTAAAAAAATGTCCACCTAAAATAACTTTTGCATATTATTTTCGACATAATTGAAGTCAATTAAAAAAAAAACATTTTTTTTTTCAAAGGTATATAATGCCCCAAGTAGTTTGAACGCATGTGACGATTAATGGGACGTTCCCAAGGCGATTACCAGACCAACTATCATGGCGGTATGACGATGACTGGTACAATAGCATGTTATAACCTTTACGAAATGTTTTCTCGGAAACTGTACCAGGCACGGGAATTTCACAACGACCTTCTTCTTCGTAATAAAAAACTAATGAAGAACGACTTCAAATAACTTTTACTCACTTTCCTAGTTGAGCTATATAAATTTGCAAAGTCAAGCGATCTGCTTAAGGTGACGATTACTGGGCCATCTACCTTATAGATCAAGTATGTATCGCGTTTGTATCGCGTGGTCTGCGCGTAGAAAATACACCGTGTGCGAAGACCTTAAATGGGCAAAAAAATTCAGCGGTAAAAACATAATTATTGTTGCATGCAATCTTCAACATCATACATAAAATTATTGACATTCTTAAGAATAGAATTAGACTGATAAAGATAGGAAAGAAAATAAGAAAGTTTACATAAGTGTTAGGATGGCCAAATAGGTAGAGCGCTCAGCTCTAGAATAAGAAGGCATAGGTTCAATCCTGAGGGTAGGTAAGAACTTTAACGAGGCAGAATACGTTTTAATTCAATTATTATATAGGCAGGAACAAAAATAAGGTATATCGAAACAAAAAAATAGTGACAGAATTTTTTTATTCATAATTTTCGGATCGTGTTTATTTGTCATTTCAAGCATAGATACGGCAGCCGGATCAAAGCCTGCAAAGGTATACTGATACAGCCCTAGTCTGCCCCGTAACAAAATTTCTAGTCGGGTATTTGTTACTCCCGTACGAAACGGTTCCTCTGATCCGATGGACATACGGCACAGATGAGGCGTGCCTTACTACGGCATTCCGGACCGTAGTTTGAACTGCTCCGTGTTGAGACTGTCATATTATTATTATGGTCTTGGCCGTATATGCACGCGGATATTTTTATTAATTTCGAAGTGATTTGCGAAGTGATTGAAAGGTACACCGCCGTTAAAAACATTCGGGGGCAAAAAGTTTTCGCGCAAACGCAATTGTTCGAAGAGTTAATGTGTGTAAATTTTGTAAATTCATATCGATATATGCCTACCTCCATGGCCACATAATGAATAATGAACCTTTTCTTTTTTTTTAAATTTAGCCATCCTTATTAGAAATCGTGAGGTAAATAATCATGGTTAAAATTAAGTTTCACTGGCATAACTTTTTTTTAAAGTTGTTTACAAAATCATCATGAGAAGCCTTTTTGCAAATTGAGGTAGTAACACTCTAATGAGAATACGTAAAAACGTGTGAGTTATTTTTACAGCCTAGGTGTGGAAAAAAAGTTTAGCGGCAAAAGAAATGATTATTGTTGTATTGCAATGATGCAAATTTTAACGTCATGAATAAATTTATTACATCTATTCAAAACGATAATACAATAATAATAATAACAACATACTAATAAATTGATAACTTAATTTCCGACCCTGGTGGATATGCGGTCGGCTCTTTCGGTAGTTCGAGTTCGCCAGCTTTGTGCATGGCCGATACTCGGAGCGGTGACGATTTAGCTATGCACTGGCTGGTACATCAACCAGTGAGTGGAAGGCCAATACTTCTGAGACCTTCGTGCTGCTACTTGAGTAAAACGTTTGTGCACTGGAGAAGCAGAAGAATATGGAGTGGAGGACTCCTACCCTTACCGGTAGGAGTCTTCCACGATTTCCCCGCGCCCACGGCAACTGCGGTATAGTGTAGCTTGAGACAGTTGTGGACGCAATGGAAATTAGTTCAGGCTAGCGAAGTGCGGGTAGGGAGCGATAGGAAAGGGTTCAGTTGGTAAGGCTACGGGGTACAAACCCGCAAGTGCGTATGTTGGAACTCAGGAAATAAATAAGTACTAAAAAACATTCCTAATTTTATTAATATACCAATATATTAATATTATCAACCATAATAATATTATTAACATTATTAACCATAATAATCATAATTAACCATAATAACCATAATAACCATAATAACCATCATTAACCATAATAACCATAATTATTAAAAACATTATTAACCATAATAGCCATATGAATATGAAAAAATAATAATATTATTAATATGAAAAAATAATAATATTTATTGGGAGTACAAATAAGTCTCCGCCGTTTGACAAAAGATGGCCCCACCAGGAGGTTATGGTCGAAATTCTCAGATGTAAAACGTCGTATCGCAAGGTTGAACATCTGGCAAGACCATAACCTTGAAATATCAGCGATTTTTTATCAGCATCACATAATTGTTTTCGTGCGAAAATGTCGAGATTCGAGCCGAATATGCGTCATTTGCGGGAACCCTTGCATTTGGCACGAATCTCCCTCCAATAATGCTTTCAATTCTGCGTCGTCCTTTCGGCCTTCCGTTACGTTTTTTTATCCTCGACGTCAAACTCACCGTTTTTAAATTTTGAAACCACTCACGACAACTTTTCTCACTTAAGGTGAGATATACACCTGGGAGCCGGAAAAAGGTCATTTATGTGCATTTTTTAAAGGAAAACTATTTGAAATTTCGGATTGGGGTTTCAATTATCAAAAAGTATGTACATTCAAAAATATGTTTAATTTTTTTTATTTAAAAATATCAACAATATAGAAGGATATTTTATGATCTTTGGAGCGTCGTAAAAAAATCTGCGAATGCGGTACCCACTGGCGTTTCTTCAAAAATCATCTGACAAAAAAAACCAAAAAGATTATTCAATGAGATACTATAATCTAGTACTTGTCATAGCCGATTTTGAAAATATCGATTTCTGACAAAATGGCGGATGTTTGAACATAAATAGTGATTTTTGGGCCAAAAACTACTTATTATTTTGCCTATAAAACAAAAACTAAGTAGCGAAAAAAAATCCTATCACAAGTACTAGATAATGGTGTATAGAATAATCACAAAAAATCGGTTGTCTGTAAAGTCGGTTTACTGACGATAGTTGAACGTGACAACGTCATAAGAAAATACTGATGGAATGGTTTCATTTTTCAAAAAAAAAATTTAATTTTGTTTGTTTGATAGATATTTGGTATGGATATAGAGAAGGAGGTAAATGGAAATCGCAATTGAATTGATCAAGTTACATTTATTTGTACGCATAAATACCATTATGTCAATTTTTATTTATTTTTTTTTACAATGTACATATTTTTTACAAGTATGAATGTGCTTTGAGCAATTGTTTTACAACTTTTATTTTTTCATAAAATTCTTCGTTCAGAAAATCATTTTAAATTTACAAAATACTTGAATAAAATTTATTGTTTAAATTTCTACTCGACTGTTGAAATTTAATTTTTGATTTTATTATTTTATAATAATAAATTTTGTATTGACATTATTTCTTTCAGCAAGTAAACTGAATAAAAGTTGTTGTTCAATTAGTTACTTAATTATTTTTGCAAATTTAATTGTAATTTGTTGTAAAAAAGTAATAATTTTGAATAATTTATTATAAGAATAAACTGTGATTAAATTATTGTTCATAAATCTTAAATTTAAAATTTAAAATTTGGAAACATTCTTAAAATTTTTGTAACTCTAGCTTTTAAAAAGCCCACCGCAATGTGTTTGATATAGGAGAAAATTGTTCCCTTTGACGGCTGGCTGGTCCAACCTGTCATTTCAGACACGTTGTTATGATGTGTGGAAGATTTAACATTTATGTTTTAATTTTTTGAAATCATAGCTACGCTCGATAATTATTTCGATCGAATAGTAAAGCAATTGATTTTTACTCATCGTGAAATAGTTCTGTTAACTTATTGTTATAGTTTTGTCAATTATAGCATAACCTACAATCGCTGCACTAGCGGACCGATGCTATTTATTTTAATGATGAAAGCACGAATATTCGACAATATATCACTGAACATATATTTAATATCGAAAGAATCATTACCTTTATCGCCGCAATTATCGTTGCTATAAACAATTGACACTGGATTCACTTTTCACTGCACTTCATACTTGAAGAAAACATGTACATGTATTATTGTATAGCAGCTGTCCACGCGGACGCATTGCTCATGGCCTCTGCACACTGCGCGCGATGGGCGACAAGCGATGAGCGATATCCAATGAGAGCTCGAGTATGACGGAAATGCTCTATGAGAGTGACGTTGCCATTGGATATCGCTGATCGCTCGTCGCTCGTCGCTCGCAGGGTGCAGAGGCCATCACTCAAGTAGGAGAGAGACAGATGTCGAACGCTGCCGAACGCTGCCGAACGCGGAGGCCGATTGTGCCTCTTTGTCGCTCGTTCCGCGCTCTCGCTTGCACTTCAAGCCTTAAATGGAACGCCTCAGAGCGAGGTAACGCCGCATGAGTCATGTTTTTTCGTGCGTGCAGCCGGCTCCATCGAATTATAAGACGTTGTCACGTCAAAAAACCTCAAGACAATCGGTTCATTGGTTTTCGAGGAATTTTCGGTACCGATTTGAAAAACGTGGTTTTGAGAAAAACGCGTTTGAAAATATGGGAATGAATAAATCATGGAATTTGTCAACTTACATGGAATCATCGATACCAGGCCCATAGTGTAGGTCTTCTACGGTCGACGGAATGTTCATAGCTTCTAAATCCTCGACCTCGACCATCTAGTTGTGTATCTCCCCTTAAAGCAGCCTCACCATATGCTTCTACAAGCAATCGATGCGTCTCAGCTACAGACTTCTTCAAACTAAAAAAGTAATGAAGAGTTGAAAAGTTCTTGCAAATGACGCTTGTTCGGCTCAAAACTCGACATTTTCGCACGAAAAAAATCATGTGATGGTGATACAAAATCGCTAATATTTCAAGGTTATGGTCTTGCCAGATGTCCAACCGTAAGATATGACGTTTCACATCTGACAATTTCGACCGTAACCTCCTGGTTGGGCCATCTTTTGTCAACACGGCGGAGACTTATTTGTACCCCCAATGTATATAAGGTAGGTTTGATTTTCATGTGTGTGTGTGTGTGCGTGTGTGTGTCTGTGGTTCTTCAACATATGCGTTACATTTCTCTTTCTCATCATGGACGCACCCAAAGTGAGCAGACCCATTCGACGGAGATATTTATATACATAAGTATATAGCCGTCTGACATGAACCGATCCGTAGATATATATATATATATATATATATGTATTTATATATGTAGGAGGAATCCGTGGCTCCGTACAGCAGCGGAGTGACAGAAATTGGCCGTGTCCGATCGTGTGTTGGGCCCACACACATCCTCGGTCGAGCAAAACCGAATAATTTCCATATCGTTAATATATACGGCAGGTCACGAGGGTTTGCCGACGACTATAGTCTGTATCCTGTCTTCTGCGGTGTTCTTTCTTTTTTCTGCTTTTTATTATGGTTATTATTTTCTTTTTTTTTGCCTCGTATACGCGCATATGCGCACCTCTCGACTTTGTATTATTATGCGCTAACAAACCGTTTAGGCCAGGTGTTAAATTGTCTGTGAAGAAAAGTGGCGAACGGTCGTCGTCCGAGAGCAGCGAAGGAGCGTGCGAGAGAGTGAGAGAGAGAGAGAGAGAGAGAGAGAGAGAGAAAGGGAGGGAGTACCGTCTCCTTGATGTCAGTCAGGCTTGCACCTCATAGCCAGCCCATATAACGCTGGGAACCACAATGCCCCGGGGCGACTGGACTTTGATTAATCGCACGGAGCTGCTGGCCCTGTGCCTTGCCGATAAATATCATAAAATCGCCAAAAATGATCGAATTTTTTTTTGTTCCTTTATCTTTATGATATTTTGATCGACTCGGAATTGACGATCATCGCGTCTGAGGTTTCAAGTATTTAAGTTATTTTATGGAGAATTTACCAGGCTGCGAGACGTGAACGCTAACAATAATCGAACTCTCTTTTTCTTTCTTCCTCTCTCTAGACCGTAGAAGGAGACATTAGGGGGCTGTGCCAGTGTGAAGGCTGAAAATTTGGGTGATTTTTGAGAATTTTTTCGAAGAAAAGTACTCAATTAAATGTTTCGAAAAATTAGGAATATATTTTGCTATATTTGACCTATATTACATCATTTTTTCATAGAAAAATATTGAGATCCAAGCGAATTATGCGCTGCCTTCGGAGGCGCCAAAAAAAAAGTTCCTCCACTGCTGACATGATTCCAGCCGATTGAGTAGCTGAAACCAAAAAAGGAAAAAATGTCGTTAAACTGGAAGGTATTTCCTATATATTGACGTAGGATTTTGGAAAAATATAAAAATCTAACAAAATGGAGTAGTTATAAAAAAAAGTCTATTTTCTTGCCTATAAAATGGTCGTTTTTTTTCTATGCCGAATCGTCCATTTTCATCCAATAATAAATATCCTACGTCATTGTACAGTAAATATATTCAAGAGTACTCGGTTCAAATTTCAAGTCAATCGGATAATTGCTCTTTGAGTTACAATTTCAGCAAATTTGAAAAATCTCATTTCGAGAAAAACTCGTTTAAATATTGAACTATCGATTTTTGCAAGATAAAATGATATTGACATAAATTATATATACATATATACGATAACGATATTCATGAAAGTATAAACTATCGAAAAAGGCAAAAAAAATCGGTTTTTTGAAAGTGTCACACTAGTATAGCCCCTCAATGAAGGATCACGACTCATTCCATGAAATTGTCACCGCGTATTATGAGGTTCGAGTAGAAATTTTCTTCCAGCAACCTGAACGCTGATTAGGCCGCTATTATGCTGCGGTCGTGGATACCTTAGTAAGTCTTACGGCATATAGGCTATCCTATTTTGGCTCAAATCGAGCAATTCTAAAATGGCCCTACTAAGGCTTGGCCTAATGAGGGTCTATTGAGGCTTACCTTATAACTGCCTCAGCATTCCGCCAATGCACGTAACCTCCTATATCGTATGTGAACATTTTCATTCAGCAGCAAATTATCTTTGAAGTGTTGCCATTTTTGAAAGCTGCATAAAACAAGGTGTCATTGACTGTGACGAAAAAAAACGTTATGCAACTTGGATGCGTGTAAGAAGATTCCGTTGTATTTATAAATCTCAAAAAACAGTTCCAAACGTGTCACCGTCGTGGGAAAGACATATGTATAACCTAAAAATATACGGTGTCTTAAAATTAACTAACATTTAAATTTATTAATAAAACGTATTATTTATTTCAAAAGTGCGAATAGTTTTATTTGAATATAAGGTACAAACATGGAGGTTACGTGTGGAACACAATATCCGACAAATGGCCGCCTCGTCCCTGTTTGCAAACGTTCCCTTTTTTAATGAAATTTTCAATCACATTTTGGCATGATCGGGCACTTATTTTATTAATCGTGCGTCCAATTCTTTTTGTCGAGCTCTGAAATGGTCTCTCGATCATTGGCATACACTTTTCCTATCAGAAATCCCCAAAGAACGAAGTCCAATGACGTCAAATCGCACGATCTCGATGGCCAATTCACATCGCCGCGACGCGAGATAACACAACCATGAAACTTCGTCTGCAATAACTGCATTGTTTTTCTGCATTTTCACCATTTTTATGCGTTGCTCGATCGTGTAATTCTCCATGACTAAACCTTAATACTTCCTGATGCCAGTTGTCAAAGATTAGTACCCTATCTTCGCCACAAAAAAGTGGCGCGCAATTTAAAATATCAGGTCATTTTGAGATACCTTTTATGTATGGGTGTTTATCGCGTAAATGTACTCCTATATATTTTATTTTTATTATAAAATTTTGTTTTCACACAGCTCATATCCGAAAAACACGAAGTAATTTACGAGGTATGCGTGTACATCCAAGACGAGAACAAAAATTTGAACGAGCGTATATTTTCGCCTAAAACTGGTCTTATTTTTTTCATAAGTGTCTTCAATAAAGTATATATTGACCAAAGCATTCTAGACTTGTATTGAATTGTAGAATGCGGGTATATACTTATATATAATACATACAATATAGAGCATGTATGGATACTGGCTACCTAAGGCAGTATTATATGGATCTGTTCAGGTAACATTATAATGGCCTGATCAAGCAACATTATAAACGCCTGATCGGGCATCCTGATTACGGTCTGATCAGGCAACCAGATAAGGCCTATATGTGACAGAACGTTACATTTTCGAGCAGTGCGCTATCGGGTTGTCTTGTAAGTGCCTTATAAGTCAGGGTAGTCAGGCAACTTGAAAGCGTCCTGAATTGGACCCTATCAAAATGTCTACGCGGGTTGCTGCGAAATTAGAATCAATGGCTGCATGCAAACAATATTAAGTGAGCACTTCGGTTCCGAAACTCCACTGCTTCAGAATACAAATCTCTTCACATTCTTCATTGCACTGCAAATAATATTAAATTTAAATAGGATGTATGTAAATCAAATAGGTTTTTTCCTTGTCTCATGGCCTACTACGATCCTATTTGGTTCAAATATATTTTTTATATTAAAGAATATGGAAAAGAAAATTTCATAAATGCAAAATAAAATGAAATACTTACTTTAGAGTTTTACCACCATGATTTTGTATCATGATTCGTTATTCCCTGGCCTTCGAAAATGTTCTTTTTCGAAGGAAATATCTTGCCGCCTCTACATGGAATCGAACCTACGACCTACTGGCATATATCTATGTACGCTGTCCGTATGCTACCGAGTGCTTGTAGGATCTTAGTCGCAGATATAGCATAAGAGATCGCATAGATTCTCATAATTATCTGTTGTATCAAATCAACTATATTAATCAGTTAATCACATCAATGTGATAATTAGAGAGTTTGATTAAATATAGACTTTTCAAACATAGCCTATAGATATAATTCCTCTCTGTCCCTCTCTGCCCCCTCCCCTTCGATGTGTGTATTGCAATAAAGGCAGACCATTAATTTAATCAAATAGAAAAATGTTCGTCTCTACGAAAATTCTGTTTAAGTTTAACAAAATTAAATAGATATATTTAGTGGATTGAAATGAATTGTTTTTTGAAAAGATGAAACCAAATCACAGATTTATTGGAAATAAATAAAATATTAGGAATTTGAAGAAATGTATGCATAGATTGGATAATATGTTTCGACATTTTGACGACGTGCTAATATTTAAAAAATTCGTTAAAAGGCTTTTAAAAAATCGGTTTAAAAAGAATTTGTCGTCACAACAGAGAAATAATCGAAACGTGTGATAGCAAAAATAATCACTCAAGTTCGTTAACATTTTGGGCAGAACGAAAATGTGCAACGTTGAACAGTTTGTCCAAATCTCTCTTAAATTTACGCTCCTTCAATATTTGTGACGGCAAATTCTTTTTAACCCGATTTTTTAAAAGTTTTTCCAGACTAGATGGAGTTTTATTAATTTCACGATTGCGTTATTCAATCGACGCGTTGGAATTTCAGTACATTTCCATTGTTCGAAAACTTCATTCATCGTTTCGTGTGCACTTCGACGTATGGTCAGTTTTGCTCTCTTATGTTTGTAAAAGAACAAACTCAAAACTTTCCGATTTGACGGTAAATGACGGGTACTTATTTTCGGAATTTTCTTGCCGATTAGCCAAATTGTGTTGTCTTCGTTTTTCCGAGCCATTGTTTAAAATTGTCTTTTCTTGAGTCACATTGAAAAAAAACAACACCACTTACAAATGCTTTGCGCCAATACAAAATGGCGCCACGGATGCGCAGTGACTTGCGCAGTGGTATGCGCAGTGGCATGCGCGATGTCATGCACAGTGGCTGGGAAGAAATATAAATGAGTTTGAAGATAATATAAGTGTAGCATTTTGAAAATGTAAATATACGATTTATGATTAAAAGCTTATAATTTAATTTTTCGTAAACAGTGCGAAATGTTAATGCGTATAAATAAATCTACATGAATAACGAGAGTAGTATAGATGCCATTATTGATCTACCTGGATTTGAATTGTGAATATTGCAATCTTTTCAAATTGTTAGAGTTTATTTTTGTTACGAAATAGCTGCTGGATGTGATTTTTATCCGTAATCCGAAGCCACGACTATGCTTAAATGCAATACGTTCGTTAAAAAAAATTCAAATACAAAAAAGTCGAGATAGCCACCTCTAAAAATTCAGTGAGCGCGCCCATTTTTTTAGAGAAATTTTCTTTTATTAGTGCCCAACAATAGCACGAGAATTCAGAAGGAAAAAAAATAATTTTTTTTAATCAGTCTAATATATATATATATATATATAGTTCGTCTGGTGTTTAACAATGGGTTAGGCGTGTAAAAGGCGCCAAACTGTATATAGGTTCAGTTACTGGATGACTGCTAGAAGCTAGATGGATCAGGCCACTTGACGTAATTCCAGTTGCCTGACCATCGCCTGAAGGTACCTGGACGAGAGGAGTTTATGCGAAGCGTAATCCGTATGCTTGACTATCGACCGAAATTATCCTGATCAGGCAGCTGGAGGTAACCGCAAATCCGGTCGCCTGACACTAGCCGGATGCGGCAAATTAAGGCACACCGTAAGCAAGGCCTCCGTACTACAGCGTTACCAAGCTCGGATCAAATGTCAGGCCAGCCTGACAATATTTCTACACGGGTACTTGCACCTACGCTAATGCGGTAAAGAAAACTAATTGTCCCCGTGGTCTAACTGTAGTTATGCCCGAAACAGCTGAAAATTAGGCGATCCTTGCACCATGGGCGTCTGAGGCTGATCGATTTATCTTAGTGAATTTTCCAAAGCAAGTTTTAATGGAAACGCTAAATCCGGTAGCACTTGGCCTGAAGACCATGAGCGTGTCCCGTGTTTGCAATAACGGTGTTCGCATTCATGCACACTTGGGAGATCTGCAAAAATTCACAATTCTGAGCACCATCATCGCAGCCGGTTTGTAAGTAACAGATGACATCAAGCTAAACCCACGACTTATGCAAAATGTTCCTACCGCGATGAATCGTGACGTGATATTAGAACATTAATTTGCACTCAATCTACCAGGACGAGATTGTAAAGATACGAAAGTAGTAAGTATACGTGTACCCAGCGCGTGGCATGCGCTACACGAGGGCCGTGATTCGCACGACAGCGGAAAACCGAAGATATTTGATGGGCCTACCTGAAATCTCTCTAGAATGGAATGCCTGCTCAGTTCTAGACCACATCAGGATGCTCCAGGGTTACAAATACCAAAACTTAGCTCATGAGTGTCGTCGTAACGAAAAATGCGGCTACTGTGCAGGAAGCCACAGTACAAAAGCTTGTCCTTCTAAAAGCGCAACTCCCATATGCGTAAATTGCACAGCTCCGAAACTGGTGAATACAGGGCACCCTGCAATGGACTCAGCAACATGGCCAATATTAAAAAAAAGAGTAGTAGAGAAAGCCAGACTCATCGACTATGGATAGAGTTATAAATCCTGCGAAGACTGAACTGATGGCATGTCATGTCAGCTGTCAATTCATACGCACGTATCCTGAAGAATTTCAGCTTGATTTTCAAACGAACAAATTTCAGTTCATCTGCTGAAGGAGGTTGGAGCGATTCAGTTGAGTCAAATGACGGTTTATTCATTTTTTTTTAAATAAACCTCAACAAAATGCATACGAGGTACAGATTCATTCTGTATATGCTAATTTTTTTTAATATATAAATAACGGGCAAAATTATGCATTTTAATATTTTTATTACGTAAAGTAGAAAAACTTTTGGGTTACTACCAACTTGAAAAAGTATAACATTATCGAGGATTATTATGAAAAAAAAACTACAACAACGAATGTTTTATACAATTCACAATAAAAGCTTGAGTAATTTATAATTATGCCTATTCATATTTACGTCATGAGCTTATTGGCCCATGGTTTACGATGGGCAAGATGAGGATTTTTTTTCTAAATGTTTACAAACGTTGAGTTTGCGTTAATCCGTTTTTAGAAATGGTTTATCGTGGTGCTAAATGACAAAAAAAAATTACATAACCTTTAGTGTGAAAGTCTTGGTCATCTAACCGCACGTTAAATGACATACGTTAAACTATTTTTTATGTTTGATGCTTGGTGGTGAAAAAAGTTCTAAAAATTCGTAAAGACTCAGTATAGTCTAAACAATAACATGTATTTTTTTATTTAATTTAACCTTGGATTGTGGCTAACGCTCCAACCTCCTTAAGTGATACATTGTTCAAGCCGGAGATTTATGATTCTTTTGTGGGACTCCCAGAGTATTGTATATTCCGCGTTGATCGAGTCGGCAAAGTAGGAGGCGGCGTCGGCATATTCATCCACCATAGTCTTCATGCTGAGGTACTAGCCACGTTACTCGTTTATTACACGCACTCTACACTCATTATAGCTCATTTATCGACTCTCGATACCTTGAATATACTTTTGGCAGTTGTTTACAGACCTCCAAAGTACGGGTATTTTCCTGATTCAGACAAGTATTCACTGAGCTGCTCCAACATTACACTCAGGCGCTTGTGTTTGGAGATTTCAACGATGATTCCTTTTTCGGGAACTGATTAGGAACTGGACAGAAGAATGCGAAGCGCTTCGCTTGTAGCCACCTGGCGGATTGTTGGCGACATACATTCAGATAATATCTTCCCGCTCATAACATAGATGGTTCGCAACATGGCGACAAGGCGTTCAAAATTACGAATGAGCTGCCCGCAAGTAGCTGATCCCCAAGAAGAAAACACGGTTGGTATTCAAGGACAACAGACTCATTTCTTTGATATGCAATCTGGCTAAGATTCTGAAGGGTATTGTTGCTGACCAAGCGATAGGGTACTTAAACATGAATAATCTGTTCAAGAAGCATCACACCACCCAGACTGCTCTGCTACGAGTTATTGGTGATGACCGCTTCGCCATTGACAGGAGGATGATTACAGTGTCAGTATTCTTCAACGTCTCTAAACCTTTTGATAGTGTACCACGCGCCCAACTGCTGAAGAAGATGATGGAACTACGTTTCTTCTGGAGCACTCTGTCTTGGTTCCGTACATATCTGGATGGACTCACTCAGGTTGTCATCGATCAGGAGAGCAACAAATCTGCCTGGGGATATATACAGTAGTGTGTACTGCAAGGCTCTGTCGATATAGTATATACGCTGATGATTTCTAAATATATCTACATTGCTATTCGTCTGATATTGAGGATGGAGTAGCCAAGGTAAACCGTGACATTGAAGCACTTTATTCTTGGCCAAAGAACTCCTGCCTTAAATTAAACTCTACTAAAACTAAGGCAATAATCATCGGCTCTCCTCGTCACATGCCATATCTTGACTCTTCCCCCCTCGCCCAATGAAAGTAAGCCCAGTCTTCATAGAGTGGTCAACATCGGTAAGCTGCCTCGGAGTGAATATCGGCCGAAGACGTTCCTGGCAACAACACATTTTAAGGGTAGTGGATAAAATGAGGGCAGTTCTCTACCAACTCAAGCTTTAACGTGTCAAACTCCCTCTAGATGTCCGCATAAAGTTGATTAAAGCGCTTGCTTTGCCACACCTGGACTATTTTTCTCTTCTTTTCACGAACATCACCGACAGCTTAACTTAGCATTTCCACCGTGCCTTAAACTCGTGCGTACGTTCTATATTTAATTTACGCAGATATGACCACATCACGCCGTTTTACTTGTAAGAATGAAAAACCATCCTATCTCCTGCAACGGTTAGGGTGCCCTCTCTAAATATCGTCACACCGTCTTTGACGGCCACTGACGAACAGGGATTGTATTATTTCGTACTGGTGGACCAACTATTATTTAAAATCTTTCTGCAACTCCTCGTGCTATCTCTGGAACGCATTTAACCCTCGTGTCAGACCGCGTAACAACCATATTACGTTTAAGGCGTTACCCCCACTTGTAGCGCAAAAAAGGCCTTTTTCATGAATTTTTTAAAAGAAAACGACAAAACTTTCTTAATCGATCAATATACCATCTTAAAGAACACATCTTGAAGAACTTTCAGTAATTTTTTTATTGAAAAATATTACATTGTTTAGTGGCAAATGGCCGTCAATGAAATAATGTTTTTATATACACGGTTTGCGGTGACCGACATTGCGGCGAAGTGGATCATCTGAAAAAAACAATGCGGATGGATTTAGTCAAATATAAGTATAAACTTGTCTTTAATCGAAGGATTTTAAAAAATATTCATTTTTCACAAAATGGCGGACAGTCAAAGTTAATGGTTCGATTTTAACGAAAAAAATCGAACGATTAAAGACTACATTTTTATGTATTAAATAAGCCTGCAAAATTTCAAGAAGATCGGTTCATTAGTGTTCGAGTAATCTTGGTCACCGACTTCAGAAATGCCATTTTGAGAAAAACCCGTTTAAAGTTTCAACTTCCGGTCGTTTACACAACGGATTCTTCTCTTTCAACGCTCATATCTCAGTCAATTTTGTTCGGATCGACTTGAAATTCTCAGATACTTATACTTCAAAAAAATGCAATTAAAAAAAATCGATTTTTTCAAAATCGCAAGTGGGAGTAACCCCTTAAACGGATCGTGACCAGGATTTTTATCGAAAAATCATTGATCACCGATTTCATGAGGTAAGTTGACCCTAAGTCTGCCTAAATTATTCTTCATTGTTATTTTTACTTTTACTTTTAGATTTATTATTTGTTACTATTATTATCGTTTCTACAACTGTTATTATGTTTAGAACTATTGTTATTCTAAAATCACAGCTTACATAGGTTATTAATCTGTGACTATAATTGTACTGCGAATTTGTGTACGCTACAAGCATATACACTTGTATGAAAATGTGCATGGTACTCTTAGGGGGGTAATACTCCAGAGTACGAAACGAATCTCTCTCTCTCTCTCTCTCTCTCTCTCACACACACACACACATACACACGCGCGCGCGCATACTCTCTTTCCTTATCTGATCACCCGTAATAGACAAATCGAGGGTAGATTATCAATTACAATCCTAATATATACATTATAGTGATAAGCAATTATCGGAATTATGGAAAAGAATTATAGGAAGGAGAAAAAAGCAGCGGATTCTCTTCAGAAATGTTCACTTCTCTGATGTTGCTCCTATATAGTCCAGTCAAAGAGACGAAAACCCAGCCCGTTTTAGCGTAGAATATGATTTTTTGACTGAAGGTAGATGGTTGCATACTGAAAGTAATTCCACTTAAATGCTGCCCCTCAACTTCCACCAACCCTAAGAAATAGGGGTTGAAAACTTAAAAATCGCCGTACCTCTATAATGAATAGTCCGATCAAAAAATGTTTGAAACAACAGTTGTTCGGAATAATAAAATACGCATAAAGTTATCTAACGTCCAAACCCCTATCTTTTAAAATAGCCGCACAAAAACACGAGAGCACCACTCACCCAGTCAAGGATGCAGCGATATGTCTACTCCGCTCGCACACCCATCAGCCCCGAATTTTAGAATCGTTTTTGTGCCGCTATTTTCAAAGATTCAAACAACTTTTTCTTGAAACCTTTTTTGATCGGGCTATTCATTATCGAAATACGGCGATTTTGAAGTTTTCAACCCCTATCTCTTAGGGTTGGGGCGAGTTGAGAAGCAACATTTTTTTGGGGCTACTTTCAGTATGCAACCATCTACCTTCAGTCAAAAATTCATATTCTCCGCTAAAAAGTGCTGGGTTTTCGTCTCTTTTGCTGGACGATATGTGCGACGCGAACAAGTGTAGACGAAACCGTAGCATAGCGAGCGTTCAAAATGTTGAATGAGCTGCCGGGACACTCGAAAGCGAAAACAAGAGTTGAAAGTTTAAAATGGGCATAAGGAGAGCAGCGTAAACTATGAGTCGATGAACGAAGGTCAAGAATGTATAGACGTAGGAAGGAAGCGAAATAGCGATAAGAAACGTACATGGAACACAAAGTAGCTCCGGCTAAAGAAATTCAATTCATTCTCTCTCTCTTCCTCTGCCCCCACCCTCGCCCTTCACAATCCATCTCACCCCTGCTCTCCGTTACAAGCATTCACTGTTAACAGTTATTGCGTTTTGCCGCGCCCGACTAATGTAACGCCGCGCTACCACTTACCGAGCTACAAAAGGCCGTAACTCGTTCAGCCACTCGTGAGTAGCGTTCGGATGTACGTCCTTCCGTGCGCGCGTTTCGCAGACGCATTTAGTCACAGTGAGCGAGCATAGCTCGAGCTACGGCGGCGAGAACGTTACACCGATAATATATGCCCGCGTTTTCGCGAAAGAGCGCCTCTTTTTCTCTCCGTGTTGTACGCACCGGGCGATCGTTCTGCAATGCGGGCCCCGCGAGAGCTCACGCGCACGCGTAATTGTGTGTGGGCCCCGATTATATGTATACACATACGCAGCCGTATTTCACCTGTACAGAGAATTTCAGAAGAAGTCGATATTTTTATAATTCACTTTTCAAATCAGTTATGAATTAAATGATCAATTACGAATAATTAAAAACTAATACAAGGAATACATGGAGTTACTTCGATTTTTTACTCAGTTGAGAAAAAAAAACATTTTTCCCAGATTGTCTTTTATTTTACAATTTCCGGTAAATATTGCACTTTGGATTTATTTGGGGTGAAATCCCTTCGTGTTGAATACGTAACTGCAGGAGTGGAAATAAACAAAATATTATTTATTCCTGGGAAAATGCTTGCTGAATTTTTATTACTAATTGGAAAATGGGTAATCAGGAAAAAATGCTTCACATATTTATGGTGAGCGTCAAGAGCCCTGAATGTTCGTAGTGAAAAGGCCTGTACAGTGTCGGAGTTCGTTGAAACACGCACACGTATAATACGCGATAAGCTCAATATGCTGACCCAAAGTTTCTCTCTCTCTCTCTCTCTCTCTCTCTCTCTCTCTCTCTCTCTCTCTCTGTCTTTTATCTCACCTCGTTACTTCGGCTTAAGTGCTGTGAATGCTTGAAATATCACCGTAGCTTCCGTTATTCCGTATAGTAAAAGTCCCCCTGCCGTTCCTTCTGTCCGGACAAGCCGCGCCACAAACAGTTGCTCTCTACACTGCGGTCCTGCTTCCATAGCGCGGATTGGCGAGGTGAAAAAGAATCTTTATGATCCACCCGTGGGCGCATTAATACGTGAAATTCATCGGCGGCCAGCCTTGATCTTTTGCCAGTCTGTATTGATAGGCGACAAGCCCGAGGTCTGGCCGAAAATTCTCAATGCATGAGAGGCACGAAGGTGCCTGCGAGCAAACAGCGGCCGGACAAATATAGTTTAAGGTTATGTGATTCTATGCGATTACCGCTCTCAATGCAAACGCAATTGAGTCATTGATCCGCTAATGTTATATACATTTGTTAATCCACCCATTCTTCAATAATCTGACATTGTGCAGTGTAACATATGTAGACGATGAGAAAATTCAAAAATTAAACAAGTAGAACTGGCTCACAAGGGAACAGTACGGCAGTCGGATTTTTGTAATTTTTCGTACTCATGGTACGCGAAGTTCAGAGCTCGAATATTAATATCCCAAAGCAGTTCGACGCCATATTCAGAAATTTTCGAGAAAATTGACTTTGAAGTTTTCGAGCGCACTCTTATCCCACAAAGATGCAACGATATTCGAACCGGGCTCGTGGTACCCGGTAGCGCTCGAGTCTAATAATCGCGGGGTCGCTGGTTCGAGTCTCACTTCGAATTTTTTTTTTTTTTTTTCATTTTTTTAAATTCGCATACCTCCGTCATTTAAATATCCCGATAAATTTTTGTTGTATATAGTACATATTATTATATATAATATTATAATGTATCTATATATGTTTATATATGGACAAAATCCATATATAGTTATTTATGTACAAAATTCATTATAGTTATACATAATTATATATTTTCTCATATATGATCATATATTATTTATATATAACAATAGGTGATTATTTATAAAAAAATAAATAAATAATCCCGGGATAAAAATCATAAAATCTATGCTTTTTACCGCCAAGTAAAAAATTTCATAAAGCGTCTGCAGAACTGCGCCTATCTGATTGAACAAGGACGTGAAATTAATGATAGAGAAAATTGCATAAAAATTCATTCTATTGTTCATCATCAGTTGTCTTCTCCGGTCTTCAATAACATGATCAGATATGCGTGGTTTGCTTCGAAACTTTGCGATCAAAGAGAAATCTTCATGAACGTGAATGAAGTTTGTTTTCCGATCGATGTATTGAAAAAAAATTGCGAATGTAACAATGCAGCGTTTGTACGGTGTGCGAGATGCCGTGAAAATTACTGTTTTCCTTGTTTTTACGATGGTTATCACTCTGGCTCGTGTAACATTACACCCGATGTATAAAACAAACGAATACAGACCGAATAATAAAGTATTCAATTCCTTACCCGACGTTTTTCATTTTCATCCTAAAAATGTTGTTGGTTATAAATATTGATACTTGAAAATGTATGTTTATAATCAAGAGATAATTAAAAATATGACTTGCGTTTTTTCAATTAAAAAAAATGAAAAAAAAAAAAAAAAACTTCGAAGTGAGACTCGAACCAGCGAGCCCGCGATTACTAGACTCGAGCGCCACTCGGGCCACGCCACGAGCCCGGTTCGAATATCGTTGCATCTTTGTGGGATAAGAGTGCGCTCGAAAACTTCAAAGTCAATTTTCTCGAAAATTTCTGAATATGGCGTCGAACTGCTTTGGGATATTAATATTCGAGCTCTGAACTTCGCGTACCATGAGTACGAAAATTTACAAAAATCCGACTGCCGTACTGTCCCCTTGTCAGTGGACAACGTCACAACTCATCACCCAGAGGTCCCGGGATCGAAACCACGTTACGGCGTAGCGTTTGTCTGAGATAATTTAAAATTGAACCATTAATATATTTACAGCACAAATATCATAACCTTAACGGCGGGGTAAAGTTAATTCGGCGAAAAAAAGGCATGTTTTTAAGATTTTTTTTTGGCGTAACGAATAGTGTTCGTTTATTGAAAAATTTACATATAATAAAGTAACATTTGAACAACATTCTCCTAAATTTGCATTGCAAAATATTCAAAATTGAGCGAGTGAAAATTAAACCCCGGAGGCGCCTCGAAAAAAAGTTGGTTTGCGGTGTGCACCATAACTCGCAACAGAATCATTTGAAACAAAAAAATCAAAATGCATTTGTTAAAGGAGTTGTTTCTCGAGGTAATGACGGGAGGATTTTTTTTTTCGATTTTTCGATTTTTCGTAGCACTTGGGAGCCAAAAACCCGATTTTCGCTAAAAAAATCGGCTAATTTGTTGTTGAAAAATTAGTAATTATTAAAAAAAACAAAAAAGCTCTCGACAATACCTGGTGAATTATGTGAAGAAGTACTGTGTAAAATTTCAAAGCGATTGGTCCAGTAGATTTTGATTTATCGTGCACACGGACTTCAAATATGACAAGTCTCAGAAAAACGGTTTGAAAAACGCAGAAGAGAAGAGAACGGCATGGAGCAATAGACGCTCAAATACTCATAACTTCGTCAATTTTACTCCGATCGACTTGAAATTTTAATACAATATTCTTGGTATATTATGCATTCATTTAAAAAATTAAACAAAAATGAAAAAAAAAATTATATACTTTACCCCGCCCTTAATTAATGAACAACGAAGAATATCGTAGAAGGGTCCAATGATGTAAATGATGTGCAAAAAAAGTCACGAAAATATAAATATATAGTCGCAACTTTTTAAAAATCTTATTGCCACCTAATTTTTTGTTTCCAGTCGCTAGCTGAAAAAACTAGGTCATGGCTAGGTCAGAAATATAATACAGCCGTGAGATATTTCTTTCTATTTAGTCACCATCTAATTTTTTGTATTCAGTCACTAGACAACCAAAGCGCTACAAGGCTGGATAGTCAATCGCTAAGACGGCTAGTTAATGGCGATTCGAAACATCACTTCACTAGCCTCTGGCTAGGCGGTGATGAGTTACGTTTTCCACTCGGGTATTAGACATCAACCATTTATCAGCCATTGACCATCAACCACTGAGTCCCAACCAGCCCAAGAAAAATCCAACCAACCAACCACCGATTCGCACAAACGTCCCGGTACATGGCGACGTTTTCACCGGAAGTACTCGCAAGTCTGGGCATTTAATTTGTCCCTGCGAGACATAGAGCAAAATGGTAAGAGACGGCCTCATTTCACGGCCAGATGAATCGTTTAAAATAAAGCACACACACAAACACACACACACACACACGGGCGCACACACACATGTGCGCCGAAAAAAGGGAGTTGGTACGAGCTGTCACGGTTTCGCGTCTCGTGTACATCAGCGAGGACGAAACGATCAACGAGAGAATTAGTCGCGTCTATACGCGGTGAGCGTAGGCAGAGGAAGGATAATAGGCAGATATAGAGACGGGTTGAACATAGGCGAGGAAGGAAAGAGTAACGAGAGAGACGTTGACGGGCCAATTAGATCCTAAACGCCGTAATAATTCCCTTTCACCAATATCTCGTCCTCGCCCCCTACAGTCCACCCCCTCTTGCTCTCGCTCACTCTATCTTTTTCTCTCTCTAGCTCTCGTTCCGTCTCGTGATTTAGGCCGGCCACGTGAATGCGCTCACGAAGAGACGAAAGGGATGTACAGGCGGTTCATCCCCTTTTTCGTTCTCGATCGGCCTGACTCGAAATCGGGGGCGCGATACCCTTCCTCGTTCAACTTCTTGCTAATGATATATCCTTTTCTCTTTAATAGAACTACCGCGACGAAACCTCTAATTTTCAGCATGTGATCGATGAGAGAGAGAGAGAGAGAGAGAGAGAGAGAGAGAGAGAGAGGGAAAACGTTTCACCCTTTGACGAACAAAAGGGCTTGACCCCCGTACCTTCACGCACTCCATACCTTACAGTTCAGCCCCACCGAGTCGAGCATCGCGACACATTAAATGTACAAATATATCCAGCGGTACCGGAAAAATATAATCGATGCCACTCGCCTCACTGCCTCTTGGCACTGCAGGCACATAGATCGTTAACTCTGTACGCCTGTATACACAGGTATATTTATCAATTATACACGTAAAAGGTGGCCTCGTCATGTTGTGCCGTACACGCAAACTCTCGACACTAAAATACTTTTTGAAATCGAGTGATAAATGTGTTTCCGTGCTGCGCCGGTTTATGGGGAAATTAAATCCATTTTGGGGCTACTTTTTTCTAAGTGCCCATTCATTCGTCAAGTTGCCCGTATGCTCTCGAATCAAATGTTGGAGTAGAACGATCCTGCGGAGAAAAAGTGTTCGAGGTCACTATA
This sequence comes from Ophion obscuratus, assembly GCA_964007375.1. Classification (NCBI taxonomy): domain Eukaryota; kingdom Metazoa; phylum Arthropoda; class Insecta; order Hymenoptera; family Ichneumonidae; genus Ophion; species Ophion obscuratus. Next base: position 12,523,779 of record OZ023323.1, on the reverse strand, counting down.
TAATGAATGTACAGGAGTCGTATATTGTAAATATATATTGTTTTAATTGAATATGTTCGAGTTATTAATTAATTGAATATGTTCGAATTATTACTTAATGGAACACAACATATAAATATTCAAAAACTTCAATATAAACATGAAATCGATTTAAAAAATTAAAATACTGGATAACTTACGTATACAGGGTGTCCCAGGTCAACCACCCGATCTCTGAGTTCTGAATTCATGCCATCATTTTGAACGGAAGTCCTCTGACATTTTGGCGTCTGACGAACCGTCACCAAATTACAGTGTAAATGTCTCGCACTGACATCAAGCCCGCTATAGCTAGAGCGAAGAAACGGTTCGTTGGGCACCGAAGTGGCTAGGAACTTTTCAATTCAGAATGACAAAATGAACACAGAGCGATATTAAGAAAATAGCTTTTTTTGATACTGTCAAAATTTGTAAAAAATGGCAGTATCAAAAATTGGCATGTGACTTTATTCTTACTCGCTTAATAATTATTCATTTGATTAATAAAAAAAAGTTTGCGAAGTTTCAAGGATAAAAATATTTATCAAATTACGAATTTTACGGGAAGATAAAAAAAATTCTCATGGAATTTTATAGAGACGAATAATCGATTGTGATTCACCTTTTTAAAAAATTCAATGATGATTGTTGTAATTCAATGTTAAAAATAATCATAGTGTCGTACGCATAACATCCAAATAGCGGTTTTCTGATTGAAACTATGTGGAATAGCAAACTAGTGTTTGCTCTCGATCTATTGGATTGGTCGCCGGCCGACTAATGATGAACTTTTTTTCCTTTTTCAATTTGAAATTTAATTATTCTCAGCATACCTCTAATTGGTTTCCTGAAGCCATATGGAAAAATAAATGGACACAAAATATATCATCGAAAAATTTGGTTCAGCCGAATTAACATTTTTTTTTTCGAAGAAAAAATTCTCTACCATCAGTATTTGATTCACGGACCTCCAGCGTATTATCCCCTCTAAAGTTTCAAGCATACCTCTGTGCAAGAGCGAGCGAGAAAGAGTTGTCAACACTTCACGCATAGGCGTGAGTGAGACAACATAAGAGGGTTGCTGAGGCTTTGAATGTAGGGTCAGCTGAGGCTTTGAATGTGTGCGGCACACCGATACAGCGCCGCGCGCTCTGCGGTCGAAAAGCGGAACTACTTTTTCTGTGCCGAAAGCTAACACGGGCCCTGCTGTTCCATGTAAATCTATGCTTTCTGGTAAGACCGTGGTGCACCGTGATTTTGACAGCGTAGACCATAAGTAGGGTTAGAGTGTGCACATCAATTATAAAAGAAATAAGAGTACTAAGTAAAAACAAATGGCCCTTTTTAGAGCCTCATGTGTTACAGTGATTTTAACAGCTCTAGACACTAAACATGGTTAGAGCGTTTATAAGTAAAACAATTAAACGAACGGCCCTTTTCAGAGCTGCAAATTTATTTGACGATGTTCCTCCGTGTCGCAAATGCAAACTCCGAAAAGTTCTTTGAAATTGTAACCAGGGCGGCAAGCAGTACGTTGCGCTCGTCTACATAATACTTTGCATTGGAGAGAATACATGGTCGAAAATATGGAATTCTCTCGCAACGAATACAGGTTAGAAAAGATGCATATTTTCAGGCACTGGAATATGTCATACTTTGCATTGGAGAGAATAAAATACCAAAAATATAGAATTCTCTTGCAGCGAATACAGGTTCGTAAAGATGGATTTTTTCAGGCACTGAAAAGTCAGAAATACAAACTTTAGGGTGACTCACATAAGATACTGAGGCACACGGCAATTCTCGCTTCAGATTGCAGATTCAGAAAGCAGATTGTTCGAAACATGCTGTATATCTATAAAACTAAAAAAAATCCCTCTGAAACATTATCACTTGTTTTCTATTATAAAAACATTTTTATATACCTCATCATTATTTTTTTCTTTAATTTACGCAATGGTTTTAATCTGTTTTTAAATTAATCAAAAGTAAAAAAGTGAGATAACATTTTTTAACTTAGCAAAGCCAGTTGACTAGAAATGTCGTACACAAAATTGTTACACCGTAAGAATAATAATTTATTTTCATTTAAAAAAATCATCTTGCTATTATAACATAAAATTACTATCACCATTATATACTAATACAACGTATGTACCACACAAGTACACTGGGAATGGTGAGCAACGACTTGGCGTGCATGGTTCAGAAGAAAGCTCGGGAAGACGTAAAATGTTTCGTTTCCATTGCCTGGAAAAATTACTATTGCGACAGTATATATATTTTTAATTTCAAGCGTCGCATCAACCGCTGTGTTTATTAACAAAGGGCCTGTAGGGTGGAGTGAAAGAGTAGCATAATAGCGCGGGAAAGTTGCGTTTTGGCATCACTAAAAAGTGTGCGAAAGGAAAAAAAGTACAATAAATATCTTCTTTTCCGACGAACACCTTAAAGTTTTGAATTTTTTAACGTGGGTTTTAAATGGTAAAAAAACCCAAAATGACAGAGATTCAACGTCTTGCGTTTATCCGGAGCGAGAAGTAGCTTCTATTTGACATTTTAAAATTGAAAATATCTCGATTAGTTTCAGAGATATAAGCGTTTGAAGACCAATTCTGCTACCCGCACATCCCTAATGAATAATATATTTTTTGACAATTCCCACGATTTTCATTATCAGTATCAGAATCCGTAAAATTCAAGGTTGATTTTACATGAAACTATCCTTGTTTTAGGAACAATAGAAAAAATATGTGTTAGTACAAATTCTGTAGGATATTACGAAAAATATGAGGAAATAACTTTTACCCAATAAATTATAAATTTTTCCTCATTATATAGCTTATGATTTTTTCAACCAATTGTAAATTTAACAATTATACTGAAAAATCCCTACCGCATAATACGAAAAACCGAAACTTCAAGTACGATCGCCTCGTCGATTTTCCCAGCCGCTCTATCCATATAGCCTGACACACCTACGCACACGCACGTATAAGAGGAAGCTGTGAGATCGAAGGAAAAAAGAGCCGAACGAATAGCCAAGTTAAGAGTGCCAGGGCGAAGTCACGCAAAGAAGGGACAAGCGCAGGGCCAATGTTAAAAAAGGAAAAGAAACAAAGATGAGAAGAGGATAGCTGCGGAGAGGTGAGATGTGAGGTCGCGGGTTATGTTCTCACCTGCGCGTGGTATTCATTCTGTGTAGGTACACTGCGCCGCGCGCGGCATTATAATTCTCTCGTCGTCCTAAGGACTAACCGTAGAGGCGAACCCTTGAAACAAACACCGGCGGCTTATCCGTAAGATCGCCAAGGAGAACGCCCACGGATCTTCTCATCGCGCGCGCTTAAACTAAACGCACGAAAAGGTCCGTTGTTCTGTGTTCGCGGTACACGCGATGATGCTTTGTCTCACTCGCCGTGATGTTGACGCGTAGCGTCGTAGCTGAAGAATTATTCCGCTATTGTACGAACCTTCGAAATATTTCAGACTATCGAAAAAGTCACGTCCATCAAAACTTATGCAGTTTTCAAAATGTCCAATTCCGATAACTCTCGGTTTTTTTTAAATTCATACAATCCATTTTATTATCATTGGTTTGTTTTTAAAAACGAACTATTTTTCAAGCGATTGAAAAGTTTATGGTCCTGTTAACGGCGGGGTAAAGTTAATTCGGCGAAAAAAAGGCATGTTTTTAAGATTTTTTTTTGGCGTAACGAATAGTGTTCGTTTATTGAAAAATTTACATATAATAAAGTAACATTTGAACAACATTCTCCTAAATTTGCATTGCAAAATATTCAAAATTGAGCGAGTGAAAATTAAACCCCGGAGGCGCCTCGAAAAAAAGTTGGTTTGCGGTGTGCACCATAACTCGCAACAGAATCATTTGAAACAAAAAATCAAAATGCATTTTTTAAGGAGATGTTTCTCGAGGTAATGACGGGAGGATTTTTTTTTCTTCGATTTTTCGATTTTTCGTAGCACTTGGGAGCCAAAAACCCGATTTTCGTTAAAAAAATCGGCTACTTTGTTGTTGAAAAATTAGTAATTATTTAAAAAAAGAAAAAAGCCCTCGACAATACCTGGTGAATTATGTGAAGAAGTACTGTGCAAAATTTCAAAGCGATTGGTCCAGTAGATTTTGAGTTATCGTGCACACGGACTTTAAATATGACAAGTCTCAGAAAAACGGTTTGAAAAACGCAGAAGAGAAGAAAACGGCATGGAGCAATAGACGCTCAAATACTCATAACTTCGTCAATTTTACTCCGATCGACTTGAAATTTTAACACAATATTCTTGATATATTATGCATTCATTTAAGAAATTAAAAAAAAATGAAAAAAATTTAAATACTTTACCCCGCCCTTAAGAGTAATGAACGGTACTGCGGAAATTCATGATTGAGTTGGAGTTTTTTTTTCAATATGACTATCGTACGTAGAAATCGAGCACGTGCCTGCTATGCTCTAATGAGATATCTATGCTAATGCTAATGCTCTAATAGATAACTATGTGAAATTAAGATGATAATGTGAGATAGAAGATAGCTATGCGACTTTATTTCAATAATTTTCCCATTTATTTATCTATGTAGGATCTGACCAAAAAGCTATTATTTATTGCAACTATGTATTGTACATGTTTGAAAGTGGTATTGTTACCTACTTATAACGATATCCCCTATTACTTTCATTGTCAGATGGCAAATAAATATAAAAGAAAGGCACAACGAGCTTCTTGAGATGAGAGCCTAAAGAAGGATATGAAAACTAAGGAAAAGCCAAAAAGGCAAATAAAGAAACAAAGTACAGACAAGGAAAAGGACGTGTGCATTAGATGCAACGAACCATATACAGGGCGAGGCACATAAAGTGTTACAGAACATTAGCACTCAAACTATTGATCATATCCGAAAATGTTTCAGACAAAAGTTTCAGTGTTCGAGACGGCTGTCATACTGGACCAGCATATTCTTTTATCGGTGGAGGCGTTGAAGCTACGTTAAGGTCGACTCCACTTTTTCAAATGGAACCATGTATTTTTTTCCGATGACATTATTACCGATTTTAAGACGAATTCAGCGACCTACAACACAAGTAGTACAGTCGTGCTGTATATTGGAATCGGAAAAAATTAAAAGAAGGTTAGTTTTTTGACAGGTGATTTTGTAGGTGCCACGGGTGCTAAAACCAAGTTTGCCTAAAAATCGGGGGGTAGCGTTTTTTTTAGGGGATCGGGGTTGTTTAATACCAAACTACAACCCCCACGAGGTCGGCGCCGGGATCCAAAATGTTTAGAAAAATCCGGGTTTTATCTTTGTCTATAGCGCCGAAGTCGTGGAAGTTCATTTTGGGGGTGAAAAAGTGGGGTGAAATTTTGATAAATCAGTTTTCATTCGATAACTCTTTAGGACAAATTCATACAATTTTCGTTCAAATGGAAACGTTGTAGCCCTTGAACAGACGCGTCGATCGAGTATTCGATCAACCCTCTCCAATAATATCTTCACCCCTAAAAGAATTGTTGAAGAATTAACAAAAAAATGGTTTATTGAATAACTCAAAAACAATCGATTTTTCGGGGATGGTTCAAATGTACGAAATGTAGAGAATAATTTTCTCTATATTTTCGTTCCTATGCACAACTTTTGAATTTTGCTTTTTCGAACCCCTCTCAGGGGTTGAAAATTCAAAATGAAATTCTGGGAAAACTATTGACCGAAACTAAAGAGATACGAGTTTGGCGCTGTGGACAAAAATGGAGCTGAGGGTTCAAGCTACAAATTCTTCCACGGCGGCGAATTCGTGCCGTCAATAGTTTTCCCAGAATTTCATTTTGAATGTTCAACCCCCGAGAGGGGTTGGAAAATCAAAATTCAAGGGTGGTCCACAGCAAAGAAAATATGGAGAAAATTATTCTCTACATTTCGTACATTTGAACCATACTCGAAAAACCGACTGTTTTTAAGTTATTCAATAAACTATTTTTTTTTGGTTTTAAACGATTTTTTGGGGGTGAAGATATTATCGGAGAGTGATGATCGACGCGTCTTTCAAAGGGCTACAACGTTCCCATTTGAACAAAAAACGTAAGATTTTTTTCTAAAGAGTTATTTAATTAAAACCGAGTTTTCAAAATTTCACCCCACTTTTTCACCCTCAAAATGAACTTCCACGACTTCGGCGCCGTGGATAAAACTAAAGCTCGGATTTTTCTGAACATTTTGTCTCACGGCGCCGACCTCGTAGGGGTTGTAGTTTGGCATTAATCCACCCCCATCTCCTTTCATCCCCTAAAAAACAATCCTACACCCCGATTTTTAGGCAAACTTGGATTTAGCACCCGCGGCAACTACAAAATCACCTGTCAAAAAACTAGCCTTCTTCTAGTTTTCTCCGATTCCGGGTTTTTTTTCAGCGACAGCACGACTGTAGTAAACTAGTCACGCAAAGTATGAAAATAGTCGGAAAATCGAAAAATATCGGAATAATCACTTTCAAAGGATCCACTAACCTTGGTTTGGGTCTACCTACAGGAGATGCTCGAAGTGATGACCCTCGACTTGTAAAGCACTTGTTAATTCGCTGATGAAAAGACCGTCTAACTTCAGCCAACATTTGCGGTGTGATTTCGGTACATGCTTGGCGTATTCTTTCTTTCATGTCGTCAGGTGTGGTAGGTGCCACCGCCATTACCCGTTCTTTGACAAAACCCCATAAAAAGTAATCTGGTAATGTTAGATCTGGCGAACGAGGTAGCCAAGCTACAGGGCCGCCTCGTCCTATCTACTTGTCACCAAAAATCTCATTCATCACTTGTCTTGAACACAGAGCACAATGGGGTGGTGCACAGAAAATGCGTACTTGCTGCCAATAGGAAACATCGGTATCATAAGAAATGAAAACAGCGATCAAACAAGTGTTCGGGTCATCACTTCGAGCATCTTCTGTAGGTTGACCCAAACCAAGGTTAGTGGATCCTTTCAAAGTGATTATTCCGATATATTTCGATTTTTCGACTATTTTCATACTTTGCGTGACTAGAATGACCTTGTGTTGTAGGTAGCTGAATTCGTCTGAAAATCGGTAACAATGTCATCGAAAAAAATAGATGATTCCATTTAAAAAAGTGGAGTTGATCTTGACGTAGCTTCAACGCCTCCACCGATAAAAAAATAGGGTTGTCCAGTATGACGGCCTACTCGAACACTGAAACTTTTGTCTAAAACATTTTTGGATATGATCAATAGTTTGAGTGCTATTACTCTGTAACACTTTATGTGCCTCACCCTGTGTACATCCTCTCACCGCAGACTGGATTTAATGCAATGACTGTCAAATGTGGGCTCATGATGCATGCACTGCTTACCCTTGTGTTGGATCATTTTACTGTGATAATTGCCGAAAAAATAAAGTTTACTGACTGTTAAGAAGACACTAAGTTTTTGTTCTTTTATAATAATAATAATGATTTGTCTGCAATAAAATATCCGGGTACATTCATAGTTTTTTTCCCCCTATGATTCCCTATTTTGTTCTTATTTATGCTTAATCTCAGGAAAAAAAATCAGCGTGCTCGGTTTACCCCGTACGTGCTCGCTTTGCCCAGAAGCAGCGCCCGCTTCATGCTGTCCCCCTGGGCAAAGCGGGCATTTCTTAAAGTTTCTAATTTGGTTTCATCATTTGTATTTTGAAGATTTTGGAAATATATGAATGTAATATTCAACTACGATAAATTTAGCACCCGATGGCAAAACAAAATAGTTTGAATAGTTTGACATTTTATAACTGCTTTTTTTAAATTTCCCACTTGGGCCCCCTTTCCCTATACCCTTGCGGGTTTTTACGTATTTATCCTTCCCAATTAAACCCTTTCCTATCACTCCTTGCCCGCATTTAATTAATCTAACCTAACTTTCGTTGCGTTCATAGCCGTCATAAGGGGTTCCCCCACTTGCGATTTTGAAAAAATCGATTGTTTTAAATTGCATTTTTTTGAAGTATAAGTATCTGAGAATGTCCTGAAAATTTCAAGTCGATCCGAACAAAATTGACTGAGATATGAGCGTTGAAAGAGAAGAATCCGTTGTGTAAACGACCGGAAATTGAAACTTTAATCGCGTTTTTCTGAAAATGGCATTTCTGAAGTCGGTGACCACGATTACTCGAACACTAATGAACCGATCTTCATGAAATTTTGCAGGCTTATTTAATACATAAAAATATATCCTTTAATCGTTCGATTTTTTTTCGAAAAAATGGCCTTTTTATAGCCAAAAAACCGCGGTTTTTTTCGTTAAAATCGAACCATTAACTTTGACTGTCCGCCATTTTGTGAAAAATGAAAATTTTTTAAAATCCTTCGATTTAAGACTAGTTTATACTTATATTTGACTAAATCCATCCGCATTTTTTTTTAGATGATCCACTTCGCCGCAATGTTGGTCACCGCAAACCGTGTATATAAAAACATTATTTCATTGACGGCCATTTGCCACTAAACAATGTAATATTTTTCAATAAAAAAATTACTGAAAGTTCTTCAAGATGTGTTCTTTAAGATGGTATATTGATCGATTAAAAAAGTTTTGTAGTTTTCTTTAAAAAAATTCATGAAAAAGGCCTTTTTTGCGCTACAAGTGGGGGTAACGCCTTAAGCCACACTATACCGCATTTGCCGAGGATACGGGGAAACTGCGGAAAACTCGTACCGATATAGACGGTCCCATATTCTTCTGATTCTCTGGTGCATATACTTTTTTAGTCAAGTATGTACATCCAAGGTCTCAGAAGTATTGACCTTCCGCTCACTGGTTGGTGCGGCACCCGGTGCACGGCTAAGAGGTCATCGGTCCGAGTATTAGTTCAGTAAAAGAGACGAAAACCTAGCACTTTTTAGCGTAGAATATGAATTTTTTACTGAAGGTAGATGGTTGCATACCGAAAGTAACCCCAATAAAACGTTGCCTGTCAACTCGCCCCAACCCTGAGAAATAGGCGTTGAATACTTCAAAATCGTCGTATTTCAATAATGAATAGCCCGATCAAAAAAGGTTTCAAACAAAAGTTGTTTGAAATAATAAATTTCGTATAAATTTATTTTACGTCCAACTCCCTATTATTGAAAACAGCGGCACGAAAACGATTCGAAAATTCGGGGTTAATGCGTGTGCGAGCGGAGTAGACATATCGCTGCGTCCTTGTCTGGGTCAGTAGTGCTCTCGTGTTTTTGTGCCGATGTTTTCAAAGATAGGGGATTGAACGTCAGATAACTTTATACGTATTTTATTATTTCAAAGAACTTTTGTTTGAAACATTTTTTGATTGTATTCTTAATTATCGAATTCTTAATTATCTTATTATAAAGTGCTGGGTTTTCGTTTCTTTTACTGGACTACATTGCCTATGCACAGGACTGCTCAGGAAGTGGACGTAAATTACAAAAGGCCAAATTCGCCAATTTTCGACCCCCCTCCCTCTCCCTCCACGTACCGGGACCTTAACGCCTGGTCGGGCAAACCCCTCCTCTCGCCTCTATTCCGTTACGTAACGGGCGCTTTGTCGTCAATAATTGCAATTTTTTTTCCACAAACATAACTAATCATGAAAGGATCGGGTTTATGGTCATTTCATTAAGTATATATTCAGAAAGTTTTATACCAATTTTCATGAAAAAATCTTTAAAATTAACCGAGATATATGCCTTGATTTGACGACGAAAAATAAATGTTCTTTTCATTGTCCCATCGATATCTTGATGAAAGTTCATCTGTAAATAAAAAGTAAAAAATTTCTCGATATCTATATACAAATGTAGCTATCGTTATGCGTAGCCGTTCTTTTATTTTGGTTTTTTTTACAAAATGGCGACGGCTTGAAATTTTTTTTCTATTTTAAAGGCTCTTTTTGTATTCAAGCAGTCTTTGGAAATAGCAATTATCAAAATTTAAAAAATCGGCTAAGCACAACTTTAGTCACTGCGATTCCAAAAATTTCGACAAAAATATAATAAAAAAATAAAGATCGGTTGATAAGTTTTTGAGTATGCGCTGGAACAAGGCCGAAAAAAGTAATTTCGATAAAAGCGCGTTTAAAGTTTTCGTTCCATTTTTTCTTCATATAAAGTTATGTTTTTTTCTAGAATATTGATATTTACATTAAAGTATCTAATCCCGGGTGATATGACGGGTCTTCATCTTCATTAAATTTCACAAAATAATAACAGCCTGTACTTCATCTGTTGTGAACGATGCCACACCTGTAGGGACTGAGGGTCCTAACCGGTCTTGCTACCTGTTCTCACTAGAGTGACTGTAACTCAGACAATTTTTGACTCAAGATTTTGCGAACATATTTTTGAACATATGTACTATCAAGAATTATAAAAAAACATTTTTTTTCCAAGCCACTGCGCAAGTTCTTGCACAGTGATTTTCTCCCCCAACTGACATTTCATATGGAAAGCTGTCAACTATCCGCCGTAAAAGAGCGCGCGAATTTTAAATTCAAAACTTGGACATGCAGAAATTTTGCTACTTCTGGCAGTTCTAAAATCGTGACGAGACGCAAACCTTAGCGTGCCCCTCCCCCCACGTACGTAGGACCGTAACGCCTGGCCGGATCCCTCCCTTCCCAAAATTGCGTTACGTAATTTGCGTATGCCGCCTCAACTCGTTGTACTGCCGCAGCCGAACTCCGACCGCCCATCCACCTATATCGGCGATTTTGACAATATATCCAATTTATAATTTTAATTAGTCTTCGTGTTCTCGTCAAAACATCAGATTTTCCGTACCAAAGCTCCATGTACATTACGCGTATATATTAATGAAATATATATTATAAAAAATAGTCGTGCTGTATTTTGAAATTGCTTTCTCGATAGGACTAACTTAATCAGCATCATATTCGCACACCGCGGGGATCGCCCGCGGCTTATAATTCTCTCTCTCTCTTTTCCCTTCCCCCTCCCTCTCCCCCTGCGTGTCGCTCCTTTCTTGGCTCAAAGTGTTTATTGGCTCACGCGTTCGGTATATTAGGCACTATATATCCTTCCATCCCATGTGTCTAAACGATCGTTATTATATAACACTTTAATAATACAACGTCTCGTTCGTATATCTTCGTGTGTGTGTGTAATAAAAACGCGTTACTTATTTTACAGCACACACGCGGACGCATATAGAAAATGTGTCTTTTTAAGTGTGTATCCGTCGCTCCTCTGTAAGAGGTAAAGCGCGCGGGCCGGGAGGGGGGCGGGGTCTAAGGAGCGTTTAATTGGATCAGTTTACAGCTTTTCAGAATGCTTCAGCTAACACTCTCAAAGAGAAGAAAAAGAGGCAGAGAGAGAGAGAGAGAGAGAGAGAGAGAGAGAGAGAGAGAGAGAGAGAGAGAGAGAGAGAGAGAGAGAGAGAGAGAGAGAGAGAGAGAGAGACAGAGAGAGAGAGAGAGAGAGAGAGAGAGAGAGAACTTCAATTCGTTTACGACGCATGGCACGTCACAAGCTATAGTATATTTTAGATCGGCTAGATAAGATATACCGGGTGTTTCATTTTTATTTTACACCTCATTTATCTCGAAAAATACTGCTTCGATAAGTATTGAATGTAGTGAAACTTATAGGGTTCGAAGGGGGACGTTCGATATTTTATTTGTTCGAAAATTCAAAATGGCGACGTTAAGATGACCGCCATGGTTTAAAAAAAGGAAACATGACGGCCATCTGAGCGTCGCCGTTTTGAATTTTGGACCAAAAAAGTTTTTTTTTAACGGAGATATACATCTAGGAGCCGGGAAAAAGGTCATTGTTGTGATTTTTTTCAAGGAAAACTATTTGAAATTTTGGATTGGGGTTTTAATTATCTAAAAGTATATACATTCAAAAATATGTTTAATTTCCTTTATTTAACAATATCAAAAATATACAAGGATATTGTATGATCCTTTGAGCGTCGTAAAAAATTCTGCGTATAGGGTACCCACTGGCGTTTCTTAAAAAAGCATGTGAAAAAAAAAAACCAAAAAGATTATTAAATTAGATACTATAATATAGTGCTTGTTATAGCCGATTTTAAAAATATCGATTTATGACAAAATGGCGGACGTTTGAACATAAATAGTGATTGTTGGGCCAAAAATTAGTTATTATTTTGTCTAAAAAACAAAAATTAAGCAACGGAAAAAAAATTCTATGACAATTACTAGATAACGGTGTATAGAATAACCACAAAAAATCTCAAGGCAATCGGTTCATTGGTTTTCGAGAAATTTTGGGTACCGATTTGAAAAACGTGGTTTTGCGAAAAACGCGTTTGAAAATTTGGGAATGAATAAATCATGAAATTTGTCAACTTACATGGAATCATCGATACCAGGCCCATAGTAGGTCTTCTACGGTCGACGGAATGTTCATTCATTGTTGGCGCTTTGTTTTCATCGAGTCGTAGTCCACATGAATCCGCCCATGCGCAAATCACATTAATGTTCGCGTTAACTGGCGCAATTTGATTTTCACAGTCCACTGGTAGACATTGACGGTACATCTGTGAATCATCTGCATAGAAACTGTGTGAGCAGTTCATAGCAATGACGTTGAAATTGCGTAGAAATATGGTAAACAGTAGTGACCCCAGCACCGACCCCTGTGAAATTCTGGCAGTGACTTACCCCACGCAAAGTAGTTATTTGCGCAGTCATATATCGCTTGACGTCGATCCACCAGATATGAGCTGAACCATTCGAGTGTAGCTGGGCTAGTAACAAGCGCAGCCAGTTTTTCAAGCAATAGATCGTGACAAACACAGTCGAAAGTTCTCGAGAAGTCGAAGAACACTATTAGAGTCACCATCTTGTTATCGACCGCTAGGTGGATGTCGTCTACTATTATCAGTAAGGCGGACTATGTGCTATGGTTAACCCGAAAAGCAGACTCGTATGGATCATAGAGATTGTGCAATCATAAGAACCCCAGCAATTGCTCGGAGATCACCCGTTGAACCATTTTGGAGCGCGTGCAGAGAAAATATATCGGTTTATAATCTGATAGATTTGCAGGCGCGGTATTCTTCGGGATCGGCGGACAAGCGCCCGTTTCTTTAGTGCCGGAAAATGTTTACAGGCAATCGAGACACAACAAATATGTTGTAAAGTATTCGTAGTGGCTGGCCACGCACAACGGAGCATAGCAGCACTAAGACCGTCCACACCCGACAAGTTCGAGGTTATTCTTAAGGGGCCAGTCCACTTTGCAGCCACGAAAAAAGCCTACTAGCGCGATTTTTTTTTGAGGATTTTATAAATGATATGAATAAAAAAGTTGTTGGAATTGATAAATAAAGTCTTGAAATACATTTAAAAAAAATGTAATTCATCTTTATTCATTTTTACGTACAAAAACTATAGTTGAACGTAACGCTTCAAAAATAGGTGGGTTAGGTAACTCCATCACAACTCGGCAACGGCTTGTCTGAAACAAAAAAATCAAAGTCCATTAGATTCAGTATGACACCAGCTACAGAATGACCCTCGGATATAAAGTTTTATCAAAAACTTAAAAAATTGCAGATAAAAAACGAAAAAAGCAAAAAAACGCGTTTTTCGCAAAAAAAAGAGTAAAAATCAAAATTTTAAAACCATCGAGGGTCATCTTGTTGCGAATCATGTTTACAATATGTGGTTTAAATGTCAAGAGAATCGGTTTATTAGTTTTAGAGATACGATGGAGCTAGATTTTGAAAACGTTGTTTCGAGAAAAACGCGTTTGAAATTTATACTATGATCGGCCGAGCGCGCTATACGCTCAGGTAGACGAAATGAGGTCCTGACATCCAGGTAAAAATAAAATACTTAGAAAGCTCGGATTTTCATGAAATTTTGACACAATATTTCTGAATGTATGTACTTTCGGGAACAGTAAAAAAAATCGACTTTTTGAAATTTTCAAAGTGGACTGGCCCCTTAATAAGGCTTGTGTCAGCTTATTCACTGTGACCGGCATTAAGACGGAATGACACCTCATCGCGGTCGGTATGGTAGAACAATTATAGATGCCCAAAAATCTCTGAAACGGCTCTTCGGATCTCGTCGAAACATTGCCAAACGACGATTTGCTTATGATAAGCCAATCTACTTTTTTTCCTTTTTTTTCCATTTTTGGGCATCTATAATTGTTCTACCATACAGACCGCGATGAGGTGTCATTCCGTCTTAAGGAGAAGAGGAAGGCTCCTGCTGCCCTAACAACCGGTCGTCGCACTGGTGTTTCCGTAGTCCGCACTCCAGGTGCAGGAATGTTCGCGGTTCCAGCCAGAAGGTGTTGGTTTAAATCGTCCAGAGGAAAAGCCTCCGAGGAGAGGACAGTCCTCGATCTTCCTGACCCTAGTAGTTCAAGTTCTCGTACGTTGTTTCAGATCTTGTTCGGAGTTTTTGCGACGCGGAAACTATGTTGGTAGTACAGATTTTTTGTGGTAATGACAACAGCTTTGACTTGCTTGTGTTCGGCCAGGAAGTGTTCCCATAGATGCATGCGCTTCAGCTTTTGCCAGGCATTGCGGAGGCGGTCACGCCTGCGCATCAGATCAAGCAGGTCAGGTGTTAGCCGTGGCGCCGCCAATAGTTGGACTTATTCATCCATTGATTCAATCAGGGATAAAGGCTCCCAATTTGTACGATTTAGATCTTCGCACATGGCTACTGTATCAATGCGCTTTAGACTTCGACAGGCAGAGAGGGAGTAAGGGTGAAAGGAAGAGAGAAAAAGATTGATTGATTGATTGATAATTTGATAATACCCTAGTGCTATTACTTTTGGGCAAAGTACAATATATACAATATATAATATTTGTGCTCTCGGTATACAACAAAGAAAATATGATGAGAGAAAAGTACGCGCAGCTAGTAACAAATGAGACATACTTAAGCATTCAATTTAGGTGGATGGTTCCGACGTATCATACATCAACAGCGATAATCGTTACAAAATATACTACACGATCATACGAACCTCGAACTCATACAATAATATGATGCCTTTTCTGAGATCAGGAAAAAATAAGTTTTAGCATCTTGACATGACCGACCAACGAACTAGCGTTTCATTTAAAAAAATGAAATAGGTTCGGTGTAGAGGATGAGGTGATAACTTGAGTATCATCAGTGTGTGCGCCCTGTGTAAATGGCAGCCATGGTAAGTTAACCAGGTCTTCGTCGCAGTAGATGTCAACCAACGGGGTCCCATCAGCCTTGCGTGCTTGGATAACCCCTGCGCGCACCCACACGTATTTGTATTTGGTAATGGCGGCCCACTCCTTGGCTCTGCGGAGCAGCTCTCGGTAGATGATAATAGGTAGATGATGGTATGATAACGTGGTATGATGATGGCAAGAATTCGGCCAGGCAGATCAACTCCGAAAACTTTATGTACTGATGAATCTTTTTTCGCACGCTTTTTTGCGTAATTATGTGGTCGCGAACGAGCGAGAATTTGAACGTAATTAGCAATGATTTAGTTGTCACGACGGACTTTGAAAGGCCCGGCGCCCTCTCATCCACCGGTGACGTTCCTTTACGGGCCAGAACACGAAAATATCAAGAACATCACTAAACACGAAAATATCAAGAACATCACTGAAAAACTCAGAGATCCCTAGTGCATGGAAAACATTCTGGACCGCAATGGCTATCGCCCAATGCGAGTGCATTCTCGATCTCATGTAGGTCATAAGCTGAAGGGATAAAACCAACGCCAAAATAAAGGGTTTGTGAAGTTGAAGCAATATATATAGGATTGCTGAAAAAACCGGTTAAAACCCTTAGCAACGATGGTATTGTTGTTATTATTTTTTGACGTTCGGTTAGCTCATAACCTAAAAGGATGAAACCAACACGAAATTGACACTCCTTTAACACAATAAATAAGGTTGCTGCCTCCCAGATCGATAGCAATAGTTAGCAACCGATTTTGAGCACATCCCGTTCCGCACGTTGCATCCGATTTTAAAATAATCGAGTCGGAAATTACATTAAATGTGCAATTTTTTATTAAATGAAATTAATTAATTAATTGTTATTAATTCATTATTAAATACAGCACATACTAAATACGCACAATAATATTTTTATAAATTACTTTTCTTTCAAAGTGTCACATAAATTCTCAAAAATATGAGAAATCCCAAATTCAAAGAGGCCTTAGTTTCATTTTTTGCAATTCAATTTGCTGATAACTGTATGGCATCGATTTTGAACGATCAGAAAGTGTACGTAGCGATTGGAGCAGTCCTGGATTTGCCAATAGGCCGTATAGGCAGCTGCCTAGGGGCGGCAGACTTTAGGAGGCGGCGGATTTCAGAGGCACCTAAAAAGGCCTAGGTAAATACAAGTGCTCAAGATAGGAGGTGCAGCACAAAGTCAAGTAGCATATACTTAAGGAGTGAGGCCACTGTAAATTTTTTGAAAAATCGATTTTTGTTTATTGGCTTAAAAAATAGTTTAAACCCTCTAGTTTAAAAATAGTTTAAATCCTTTTAACTTCTTTTTTTAATTTTTTCCAATAAAAAACTATTCGCAAAACTTTAAACGCGTTTTTCTCGAAACATGGTTTTTCAAAATGGCACGCAGCATAACTCGAACAATTTTCATTTTTTTTACTTGAAATTTTAACCAGATGTGAACATTTACATTATCTTGAGAATGTCGATCGGAATTTTCAAGAACTTTATTTATTGATTTTTTATTAACAAAAAACTTGCCGTTTTTTTCGTCAAAAATCAATTTTTTTTTCAAACGCACGCCAAATCCACAAAAATTGATACTTTTTAAAATCCGATCGACATTCTCTAGCTATAGCCCTCTAGATTAATGGTTTTTTTTTGTTCTAGATTCAAAAGTGCACCAGTGGTGCTGCGTGCCGCGGAGCCCTGGAAGCAAAACATGTCCCGGGAAGATAGCTGTGGAACCGCCATTTTGTTTTTTTTTACTGTAAAAAAATTTTATAATAAAGTTTAATGTATGCCCGATAACACCATTAGAAGTTTTTTTTTCAAATACCTTCAATTTCGGGAGCAAAAAATTAGTGAAAAAACCTTTTTTTTTGGGCCGTTACAGTGGCCTTACTCCTTAAGAAAAGTATAAATCCTGCACTGGGATAGAGCGGAGTGCTTCTCATACGCAACTGTCGATAACAAAGTTGTCATAACTAACAAAACCGATTATTAATGCTATCATGAGGAGGCGGATACGAGGATGATATATCACGTGAGCAAATTGATAAATAATATCATAACCATGATCAAGAGTTCCGCTACGGATATTCTCATTATTTTATTGGGAAATATTAACAAACTTGCGGAATTTGAAATATATCTAACTTCAATTGGGTCGAAACCAAATATGATTTAATCCATTAACCGCACATCATTGTCAAAAATATCGGGCCATCGTTTATGTAGGTCATTACCAGGGTTTTACGCTTTTACAGGGTATGACTATACTACTTGTTTTTTCAAAAAAGGCAATATCAAGCCATCGAATATCCTAATGAAAAACGAAAAAAAAAAACCAATACGTATTCAGTACGTTAATAAATGTTAACGATGTCAACAATGATAAAAAAATAGGATTTTTGCAAGAGTAAACGTCTGCCCTGTATGGTGTTAAAAATTGTAATAGCGATGATTCGGCCAGGCTGCTCATATTTCAAAAGGTTTTTGCAACAACATCCTCCAGGGATCATTTTTTGAGACGGGTAAAAGTTTTGGTTTCCAGTATGATGCTACCATGCTGGAGATAATTAGAAGAAAAGTTTTTCCGGACAATTTCCATCAATAATGTGTGGCAAAATTCGACAGAATTTCGTTTGCGCTACCACAACCCGTTTGTACTACGTTGGATATAAACGAATGTGGGTGGTTGCTAGAAAATTACGCTATGAACCTGTATGGTTTGAGGGTCATGCTATACCTCTGACCATCGACGACATTCTTTTTACTTCTTGATGCTGAAGAAGAGTCAGAGGGTCACGAGTCTTGTGACTCCGATGATGACTTTGACGAATAAGTTACCGGTAATGCGTATTGCTACATATGTATACAACGGTATTAAATAAATTTGTTTCCTTCATACATGCATATATATATAAATTTTTTTTTTTTTTTAAATTGTATCTGCTACGGCGAACGCTGCGCCAATTTTAGCTTCCATGTACAGGGATTTTCCCCCTTTTTACATTCCCCACCATTTTCCTCCAATCCACATCCCTAATCGGTCCCCACCTTGCGGCCGCAGCCGACTTCCCCCTCTGTATCGCATTCACCATGACGTTTTTTTGTTTTTTTTTGTCATGGGTATAGGGAAACTGCGGAAAACCTATACCAAATACAGCCGGTCACGAGTTCGCTTCCCAGCCTCGGAGCTAGTCGCGTTTCGTCGAGAAATAGCTCACAGGCTACAGCCATACACATCCGACACACACACGTACCGGTCCGTGTGCGCGGCGTCTGTGTAGAGCGCTGGAGCACGTCACGCCTGTGTTTTTATTTCTCGCCGAAACTACGAGACGGTGATTCGAACCCGCGACCTCCCGATGTGTTGATTTCAGAGGCAGGTACGCTAACCACTAGACCAACACATCGGTTCTGCATATATATATATATATATATATATATATATATATATATATATATATATATATATATATATATATATATATATATTTATGTAAGAGTAGGCAAACCAAACCTTTGCTACATAAGGTACCTATGGGTAATAAGGCCTACCTAAGCGAGATTTGCGATAAAATAAAAAATATTTAAATTAATCGAGGGGTTTTTAATGATAATCGAACTTTTGCATCAATGATTATAAAATATAAACGAAAATGGCAACTTTCACCATAAACGAAACCGAAATTAAATATTTTTAATAACCTCGCTAATAGGCCTTATTTTACTATGGTAGGGTAATAAGGCCTACCGCTTTAACATACTTACATAATTGCTCTGGATATTATACATTTGGTATTTCCGATCAACAATCATAGAAGCGTACAAATTACATTTCAGAAACGCATATAAACTATACATTTGCACATTTAACAGCCATCAGGGCATTTAAAGTCAGCGGTATCTGCAAGCGACAAACCGATGCATTCTTCATGGTACCACTTTTCGCATTTTGTGCACTGTATCATGTCAGCTGTCCTGTCCTCTTCACAGTTATGACAGAACCAACTCGCTTGCTTCTGTGAACCACGGTTGCCTTTGGTGGTGGAGGACTTTTTATTTTTTTTTGTTATCTTCATTATTTTTATTGAACAGAACTTTCGTGACCGGAGTTCCTCTGTAATTTATAGCTTTTCACTTAACCGTAGATTTTTTTCTGTAACTTTTACTGGTGAGGGCATAAGTTGACGAAACGCCGCTCTAAGCCGAGTGAGTGGCACATTGTCTTCATCGTCGTCCGAACTCGAACGACCGTGAACCATACGGTGAAAGCTTCTTGTAGGCACTAAAAATGGAGATTGATCAATTAGGAACCAAATTCACACCTTATTTACATTTGTAGCGTCTTAAAAGTAATGGAAGATACATTAAAACACAACCAACCTTGTTACAAAAAGAGAGAGGGTAATAAGGCCTATGGTGAAGTTTGGTAGGCCTCAATACCCGTCGACTACGTCTGTGGAAGAATAAAAATGAAAAATATTCAGACCACGATAGCTCATTCAAATATTTAATATCATAGAAACATGATACAATAGAGAAATGGACAGCAAATTTATATAGCTAGGTGTAATATTCCAAGAAATACTTACAATTGATCCGGCACGATTTTCATTAGTCGCGCCGCGCGGCGGTCCATCACAATGTATGGTCGTGTTCGTTGAGTCTTATCATTTTGATACGAACAAGTGCGCATGCGCATAATGCACAAAGATGCGCAACGCGCAACTGCGCATCATTATGCGCATGCGCACTTGTTCGAATCAAAATGACGAGACCCAACGAACACGACCTATGGTGCGATACTAGCGGGGAGCGGGTCATTGCGCATGCGTCAGCTTGTGGCGACATCTTCGCGCGTTATGCGCCTGCGTGTGTAGCCTTGAGCGAAAGCGCTGATGCGAAATACGATTTTCGTTCGATAGGCCTTATTACCCACAGGTACCGTATATATTATATCCTCGAATTTGGAATTCTCTTGCATCGAACACAGGTAAAGAAAAATATATATTTTTTGGTACTCAAAAGTCAGAAACATGAACTTTTCATTGCTCAGAGGCAACGAAAACTTTATACCCTTAGGTATCAAGCGGCTGAATGTCAATTACCTTTGTATCGAGTATTAGGAGTGAAAAATGCCTAAGCATTGCCAAGTCAAATCTATGGATTTCATTGCTCGATCGCAGACAACCACAGATTCCCACCTTTAAGTATAGAAAGGCCAATAATATGAAATAATATGAAACATTGCTGATGTACCTTGATCACAATGAGAATTCAGCCAAATAAAAGGCAATTTTTCGACAAATTTCAATATTATATACTTTTTTTAGTTTAGGATGTTTATGGTATCTTTATTCAACCTATGTCATAACGGATATTTGTATTTTAACACAAAAAGATTCACCAAACATACGTTTTTTCTAATTTCTTTAGTTTCTAAGTTCAAAATATACAAAACTATTACGTTTCTTCATAAAATATAAATTAAGAACTCTATAATCATATTATGTTGTTTTCTTATTCTCTTAAACTATTTATTGTCCTTAGAGGTTTCTTACTTAAAGGGCTATACCAGTGTGACACTTTAAAAAAATTGATTTTTTTGCCTTTTCCGACAGTTTATACTTTCAAGAATATGCTGTAAAAATTTCAAGGCCGTATCTCCAATAATTTTATCTTGCAAAAATCGATAGTTAAATCTTTAAGGCGTCTGGTCACCTTGGCCGATCGGAAAATGAGTATATTTAAAAAAAATAATAATAAACTCCAAAGTATGGGCCGCAATATTTTTATTTTTTTACACAACGTCAGAAAGGGCTTTAAGAATGACGTCAATAAATTTCCGTTCAAAATATTTTAAAAAGGCGCCGTTATGCACATTGCCGCGGAGGCCCTCCGCAAGATACGCGCGGTCGATGTCCCAGCTGTTACCTGGTCCTGTCACGCCTGAAAAAAAATCAGCTCACTCGTGAGTTGTGTCGCTACAATGTAGCGTAGCAGTTTTTCTTCGACCATTAAAAAAATTATGGTGAGCCGAAGATTCGGTCAAAAATACAATTTTTTTTCTTCGGCTCACTATAATTTTTTTTAATGGTCGAACAAAATCACTGCGCTACATTGTAGCGACACTACTCACGAATGAGCTGATTTTTTTTTGTCAGATGTGGCACGACCGGGTAACAGCTGGGACAACGACCGCGCGTATCATGCGGAGGGCCTTCACGGCAATGTGCATAACGGCGCTATTTTTAAATATTTTAAACGCAAATTTATTAACGTTATTCTTAAAGCCCTTTCTGACGTTGTGTAAAAAAAAATAAAAATATTCCGGCCCATACTTTCGAGTTTATTTTTTATTTTTTAATATACCCATTTTTCGATCGGCCGAGGTGGCCACACGCCGTAAACGCGTTTTTCTCGATATGAGATTTTGCAAATTTGCTGACATTGTAACTCAAAGAGCAATTATCCGATTGACTTGAAATTTGAACTGAGTACTCTTGAATATATTTACTCTACAATGACGTAGGGTATTTTTGATTGGATGAAAATTTACGATTTGGCATTGAAAAAAACGACCATTTTATAAGCAAGAAAACAGACGTTTTTTTTATAACTACGCCATGTTGTTAGATTTTGATATTTTTCAAAAATCCTACGTCATTGTACAGGAAATATCTTCCAGTTTAACGACATTTTTTCTTTTTTCGGTTTCAGCTACTCAATCGCCTGGCATCATGTCAGCAGTGGAGGAACTTTATTTTGGGCCTCCGAAGGCAGCGCATAAGTCGCTTGGATCTCAAAATTTTTCTATGAAAAAAATATGTAATATAGGTGAAATATAGCCAAATATATTCTCAATTTTCCGAAACATTTAATTGAGTATTTTTCTGCCAAAAAATTCCCGCAAATCACCCACATTTTCAGCGTTTATACTGGTATAGCCCCTTAATAGGTGAGGCTCCCAATATTTGTTAATTTCAGGTACGGAATAGAATTCTCTCTTAGAATTGGTTTTTTAAGCTTTTTTATTTTCTCTTCAATATCTGACCAGGTATATAAGTTCGAATCTTTTTTTTTTTGGACACCTAGAACAAATTAAATGATACCATCGTGTTTAAAGGCACAAAATATCAATATATGTGAAGGTTTCCCTCGTTTCGTGCAAACACTAAAGCATTATTACGAAATTCTAAATATCTGTACAATGCCGATCAGAAAATCACCTCTAAAGATATGTGCTGTACCTTGACCAAGATGAAGGTGCAACGGGTTTGCCAAGATCCAGATTGAACACCCCCACCTGTTGAAGTTTACTCGCACATACAAATATTGAGGTTGTGTTTAGCTGAATTCAGCTTAATATGTCTGAAACTCTAATAAAGTACCTCCCTAAAACAGCAAGTTATGAATAATTATGTAGCTAATGAGGCAAGTTATGAAGAAAGCGACAAAAAAATCTTTCTTTCTGGCACCAACATTTTCAAAATTGTCTCACGTCCAAACGCCGAGGAGTGACTGACTACAGCTAACATTATGTTGATTTGCCTACTCAGAACGTCATCGCACCATAAACAAACATTCGTAAAAAGGGCGGGAACATTTTTAAGTGTTCTATTCATAATTTCGGAGAACTTTACGAAGTTTCAACTTGCGATAAGGAGGAACTTCCTTGATTATATTTTTAGCTGTAAACTGGGCCGTTTGTTTAATTTTTTCACTTATAAACGCTCTAACCATGTTTAGTGGTTACTCAACATCTATTTCTTTCATAATATATGTGTACACTCTAACCCTACTTAGGGGTTAAGCTGTCAAAATCACGGTGCACATAAAAATCCAGTGGACACTGACAATTCTGGCAGCAACCAATGCTACTAGGAGGCGCTGCGTTCGCCCCGGCTACGTCTCGAGCCTGCGCAGGGCGTCTCAAACGCGTCTACTGCGACTGTTGAGAAAAAATGTTAATCAACCCTCATAAGGGCGTATGTTTCATATTGCTGACATGGTCGAGAGACTTTATTCGATTCAGCAAACTCACCGAGGGTGGAATAATTTATAGTCGTGAGTTCGCTCGGGAATTCGGTGAATATTATGAGATCTCAGGATTGAGTAGACGGATAGAAAAATGACCCGAACAAAATCGATAGGAAAAAATCAGATTGCGTTGGTAAAATTTTTAGGTTGGTAAAATGTCATTGGTTTTTTTTACTTGTCGCCACGTTTTCGCGTATTGTCGATTCATAGTTTTAAAAAATTCGCTAAAAGCCCATCTCACTCTATCAAGATTCGCGGCATGTTCGTTAGTCCGTCAATGGCCAAATCGGTGCCATCGATCAGTGGCGTCGATTTTTTTTATTAATTGGCATCAATGCGCCGTCGCGTTTTTTGATTACTATTTGTGCGCTGACTTTATGATAGCAATGAATCGACCATGTCGATACTGTCAAGCCTTTTACAATAGTTAATAATTATTTGGGGGTAGTAAGTAGTCTTATAGTTGCGTTAGCCATAACTATGCTTGCGGTGTCAATAAACTATAGCGAATGTTACTATCCCCTCTTTGCCATGGGCATTTTCTGCAAATATGATGAACTTTTCTCTCATTATCATTGTACCTTCAAGTCTGAATAATTAACAATTTTTCATTCTTCCTCTGACCCAACGCAATACAAAAATGATTTTTTCAGCCAACCACAAATTCCACCTGGATTACGCATTCAAGTGACGTGATTCGAACAACGCTGTCGATTCAGCCTGGAACAGCCAGTACACACGCGTCCTTTTTTGTCGTTTTTTTTTTAGATGTGAGATCGCCGCGAGAGCGCGCAAGCCGACCGGAAGGCTTAACCTCTCTCTCTCTCTCTCTCTCTCGCTCTCTCTCTCTCCCCCTCTCTCTCTGACTTGCTTTTGTAATCTACAACGGGCAAGAGTCTGAGACGCGTGCGAGGAGCTCACAACAGAGAGGAAACTTCAACTTCATTATCGCTCCTCTAGATCTTATACTTTTCACCCTCTGGTGAGAAACTGGAGAGGCAATTTCTCACTTTCTGTGGTGACTACCACGTGACGACACACCCAAAACCACACCCACACACACACGCGCGGGCGCGTGAGTGTGGTTATGGAATGTAAATATGCTCACAATACAAATATTAAATATAATAAAATATACTGTATATGAATGAAAAAAATGTAAATTATATCCTTTAAATACTTCATTCTATTATCATGAAAGCCTTACTTAAATATAATTCGGATATTATGAATAATATCGTGAAATATTGAATATAAATGATATGTTTCAAATTCTTCAAATGCTCCATTAAAGTATCCTTTAAATCCTCAATTGAGTATCATTAACGACGGGATAAAGTTAATTCGGCGAAAAAAAGGCATGTTTTTAAGATTTTTTTTTGGCGTAACGAATAGTGTTCGTTTATTGAAAAATTTACATATAATAAAGGAACATTTGAACAACATTCTCCTAAATTTGCATTGCAAAATATTCAAAATTGAGCGAGTGAAAATTAAACCCCGGAGGCGCCTCGAAAAAAAGTTGGTTTGCGGTGTGCACCATAACTCGCAACAGAATCATTTGAAACAAAAACATCAAAATGCATTTGTTAAAGGAGATGTTTCTCGAGGTAATGACGGGAGGATTTTTTTTTTCGATTTTTCGTAGCACTTGGGAGCCAAAAACGCGATTTTCGCTAAAAAAATCGGCTAATTTGTTGTTGAAAAATTAGTAATTATTAAAAAAAACAAAAAAGCTCTCGACAATACCTGGTGAATTATGAGAAGAAGTACTGTGCAAAATTTCAAAGCGATTGGTCCAGTAGATTTTGAGTTATCGTGCACACGGACTTCAAATATGACAAGTCTCAGAAAAACGGTTTGGAAAACGCAGAAGAGAAGAGAACGGCATGGAGCAATAGACGCTCAAATACTCATAACTTCGTCAATTTTACTCTGATCGACTTGAAATTTTAACACAATATTCTTGATATATTATGCATTCATTTAAAAAATTAAAAAAAAATGTAAATACTTTACCCCGCCCTTAAGATATTATAAACAATGTCGTGAATTATTAAATATAAATGATATCCTTGAAATCTTTTAAATCGACCATTAAAATATCTTCCACGTCCCTAATTAAATTATCTTTCAAGGTCTTAATTGTATATAAGTGGGTCATTATAAATAATATCCTAAATTAATGATTATAAATGATATCCTTTGAACCTTTTGAATTTTTAATTAAATTATTCTTTGCATCCTCAATTACATAATCCTAGAAAATCTCAACTGAAATATTATAAATGAAATATCCTCAATTATTAGATATAAATTATAGCCTATAAATCCTTTAAATCCCTCATTGGTATATCTTTTAAATGGTTAATCTTATTATCCTCAACATCCTCAACTGAATATAATTAGGGTATTATAAATGAAGGACTGAATTATTAAATATAAAAAATATTGAGAATCTAAATGTGCTTACATTTATCTGAAAGAGTTTTTAAAGACATTCGGTTTTATACAATGTTGAGTATGGGGTCATTGGCTGCTATGAGGACGATCCTCCAAGATCGAATGTCTTCAAATTCATTTTTCCCCATAAATGAATATACATTATATATATATATCAACTTATATGTGAGCGCTCGCACGTTTTTACAGTGTGATGCGACTCGCATTATTTTCATATAGATACGCATACTAGCGTGTATAAATTACTTGTTAGACACGTCCACCTTCCCGCTATACGTCCCGATAGAGTGTTGAATATCTTGTTTTTTCACTTTTTTTTGTCATATTTTTCTTTTCCCTTTTCAACGAGTACTTCGAAATAGTTTCGTGTACAATCTAGATCTCACGTGAGCCCATACCTAAAATAAAACATTAATCGGTGTTGCTTTATCCAAAAGTCGTAAAATAAACGTATACGGCTCACACACATAATTATTTTCCTATGCATACGGAACACACAATTGTTTCCATATGCATACGTGACTAGTGGAAGGTAGAAGAGAAACAAAAAACAAAAAAAAGTGTGCGTGTTTGTGTGGCAAGCGATTATGCACACTCCCGCGCGGCAGGCCCCTCGAAATTCACGATAAATATTCCTCGAGTACCCGCTTGACGCCCTTTTTTCTCCGTAGACGGATCATTCCAGAATGGACGATCGTCATTGGAGTCATAGGTTTTGGTATAGTCCAGTCGAAATAGGATTTCACCTGGAATTAATTCCGGGCTTCGATTTTCTTTTTTTATACTTGGGGGGGGGGGGGGGGGGGGGGGGGGGGTGGTGGTTGGTAGTGTAAATCTCGATTTTCGGGAAAATCCCCCTGGTGCGTTTGCCGGCATCTTGATTTGAAGAGGGATTTTTTTTGTTTTTCGAATAACTCGCTTATTTTAAACCTTAGAGTGAAAATGATTGTATTCGAAATTGTGGGCAATGTAATTCTCCACAAGTTTTGTGATTATAATTTTTACCCTAGGATCGATATTTATAGAGTTATACTGCTAAAAGGGGTAAAAGACGTTTTTTTAAAACTTATTTCGTTTATTGTAAAAATGGTTATAAATAATCACATAGGAAATTTTATTTCCTCCAACTTTGGTTATTAGCATATTTACCCTCGGATCAATATTTTCGGACTTATACTTAATTTAGGGGTGAACTTTTTTTTATGTTCAGTTATTTCGTTTATTATCAAGTTTATCGTAAAAATCATATGAAGTAATCGGATAGGAAATCGTACCATTTTTACCAGTACCATTTTTACCCTAGGATCGATATTTTCGGACTTATACTTAATTTAGGGGTGACCTTTTTATCCCTATTTGCAGTGTAACTCTATAAATATCGATCCTACGGTAAAAACTATAATCACCAACCTTGTGGGGAATTACATTTTCCACAACTTTTGATATGATCATTTTCACTTTAAGGTTGAAAATAAGCGAGTTATTCGAAAAACAAAAAATCCCTCTTCAAATCAAGATGGCGGCAAACGCACCAGGGGGATTTTCCCGAAAATCGAGATTTACACTACCAACCACCCCCCCCCCCCCCATGTATAAAAAAAGAAAATCGAAGCCCGGAATTAATTCCAGGTTAATCGAATTTTAGATCTATCTCGACTGGACTAGTACACTCTTGTTCGGAGTGCCGGCTCGAACGAGGTTGGGAAGTATTTGGCATCGAATTTTGCAGGATAGTGATTTTTTAAATAAAAATTTAAATAAAAGTGATTTTTCAATGGAAACTTAAAGAAATTTTAAACGACGGGGATTTTTATAACCGAAATTTAATGGCATTTTAAAGGAAAGTGATATTTTATTTTCTTTAAATTTCGTGACGAAAGTCGTACGTGCTTTTTTTTATGTGTTCTATTTATATTGAGCCGCATACCTGAGCGCGTTACACGCATATGGGTATGTGTCACCAACGAGCGCGATCCTCGTACGGAGGCACGTGCGTTCGTGCGTATTTCGATAACCCCGCGTGATAGACCTTTCCATTTTTTTTCAAACCCTTCGCATATTCCAGGAAACCGACAATATATATATTGCGGGTGCGTGTACGTTCTCCGGGAGTCGCATCACCTGCTCGCAGCACGTTCGCGGCTATTCACGACGACACGAAGCTCGACGAGCACAGAATTTCTAAATTTTCTCAAGAACTCGAACAAATTTTATTGCCTCGATATAACTGCGCACCGAAAAAGCGAAATAAAAAGAAACGACGATTGTACGGGATATTCGCTTTACGAATTATTTGAACGTACGTGTCTTTTTGCTCGAGATGATTTGGATTATTTTTACGTGCGATTGATAACTAGCCGTATAATTGTTGCGCACGACGTATACGAAAAAAGTATTTTATTTTGAATATCGAAGCCTAATGGGGCACGCTTTCGCAACGAAAGTGATTATTATTATTGTTAATATTGTCTCTAATAATAAGAATGGGAATAGTAATCAGAGGAACGATAATATGATAAGGAAAATATGACGCCTTCATTATTGTTTTATGATAGACTTATTGCTTCGGGCAACGCACTTCCCTACTTTGCATCGGGAAACATCCACCCACCCCCGGGGGCTAGGCTCGATCTCAATCTAGACCGGAACGACAATACTAGGCGGTACTGGAGGGCTCCGACACGACCTAGGGTGTCGTCCGGTAGAAAATGCAATAAAGAAGTATTGCAATCACTCTGCGTTAACCTCTTCCGCAAGCCAGAGGGTGAGCGGCTACCGCAGTCCACAATCGTGTTGCTTGAGCAAACGGAGGGATCCAAATATGACCGCCTTCGGCATCCAACCCGGTAGCAACCGGACACAGGGTTTGCAAACCGGTATGCCGGTAAGACCTGATACAAAAGACTCCTTCATCCCCCCAAGCGCCGATAACAAGGACAACGAGAGTAACCCTGAATCCCCGGTGCAGACGACGCAGGTCGGCCAGGAGAGGTTGATACTTGAGCCGTTTCTTCTTTTCCTTTCTCGACACGCTCACCTCGGCCGGGACCGAGAACTCAGTGACGTATATCGTTTTGTCATCGAAATTGAAGAGGATTACATCAGGCTTAGGTGCTTGAAGTTTTAGTATCTCCGGCGATTGTTTGCATGCACGGCACAAAATGGTCGACAGAGGCTGACCCATAACGCGACTGCGATAAACTAGGGTGTTGATAACTCCGTTTTGGCAGGTGCAGATAAACCCTTCGATTTCGGACATCACCCAGCCGACCGCAAGAAGGAATATGTCAGCTGGGGGGAAGGAATATGACATCCCTTGCTTCCTCGATGTGTTGGAAAAAAACACCGTGTATGGGTCTGCCTACGTGCTGCCGAGGTAGGAAAGTCTGCTCGGCAGCGCTGATTTCCCGCTAACGCCGGAACTTGGGCAACCGAGCGACGGAGTCTGTTGCCAAGGAATCACGCCGGCGCCTTGCCAACACGATCTGCCGCCTTATATTGAAATGGCCCCGCTCCATGAAGCTCCTGCTAGTGCACAATCTCCAGGAGCGGGTCCGAACTTGTTATTACATCGCTTGCTATTCCGAGGACAATGAGGTCATGAAGACACTCCGATCCTAAGAGCCCACGCCCGCCGCTGTGACGCAGTATATACAGGCGCGGAGTAGAAGGTCGAGGGTGCAGACTCCGCTGGATGTTCATTGTCTTGCGTGTGCCGATGTCCAGCTCTTTAAGTTCGTCTCCACGCCATGTGACGACGCCAAATGAGTAGAGCCGAACCGGGATAGGGAGCATATTGGTGGCAGTGATCTTGTTTTTCCCAGCCAGATCTGATTTCCGGATCCGTCTGAGTCGCTGCCTATACTCGCTGCAAAGTCCCTTTGACACCCGCAGCGTCTTGTACAGGGCGCTGATGGATGCCAAGGTACCGGTACGATTAGGTCTTCCTGATTACGATCGCCAAAGGATCTCGGCGGCCAAAGACTTCCGACTTTATTGTCGCTGTCGTCGTCCGCACCAATACGTGGGCTCTTCGTACTCCGAAGGGAGCGTCTTCCCTCCGAAGCAGTTGATGTCATGCTTGTTCTTCTCGCTGCCTTGTGTGTTCTATTTGCTGCCATTTTTCTACTTAAACTGATACCGGTTTGGTTTTGGGTTTGGCTTGTTTGTTTGCCATTTTTGATCTCAAGACAATAATCGGCATAAAGGTCTACTCGAGCTTTCCGCTTCACTCGTGTAAGGGGACTTAAAATCCTGCCGGATGCCTCCCCAAATACCGGAGAGGCCGCTAGCGGTTACCACAGTTTTTCCGCCATGGTAACCTCGCAACCAAAGATACGAACACTCAGACCCTAGAGGAGATCGGCGCGTGCGCGCCGGTTCTGACCCCTGAGGGAACTGAGTCCGGACAGTCGGCTCGGCAGGTCTGATTGCCCGCCGACCTCGGCACTTCGGTTACCGAGCGACGGAGTCTATTAGTAAGGTGCCATGCCAGCGCTGGCGAAACTTGAAGCCAAGGGTCTCTGCCGCCCTATAGAGAATTGCTCCAACTCCATGGAAATCGTGCTAGTACACGATTTCTAAGAGTGGGTCCTAGCTCATTCCTGCGTTGCTGGCTATTTCGAGGACAATTCGGTTATGAAGACACTCCAATCACAAGAGCCTAAGCCTTCCACTCTGTTGCGGGAAATACAGGCGCGGGGTTGAAGATCGAGGGTGCAAACGCTGACTGTTCATTATCTTGCGTGCATCGATGTCCAGCTATTCAAGCTCATCCTTACGCCATTCGACGACACAAATGAGTAGCTCAGGACTGAAATGGCGAGCATATTAGTGGCAGTGGCCTTGTTTTTCCCGCTGCCTATGCTCGCTGCAGAAAATGCCCCCCCCCCCCCCCCCCCCCCGAAACCGTCAGCGTTTCGTACACAGGGCGCTCGTAATCAGCGATTGTCAACGAGCCGAATATCAGCCGTGACACTCTCTTGAGATGAAGGACAGCGCAATTGTCCAGTCAGAAATCCATACCAGCCTCCCAAGTGTATGTCGCTACGATGTTCGCTGGATGTTCTCCTTACAATCTCTCAACCTCCTTTTGGATGCCCTTTGTTCGTATATCTCCCGCCATGCAGGCTTGATCTTGCGCAGAATACGCTCATAACATATCTTCGTAAAGATCTCGCGGACCGCACTCAGGCGCGTTATCGGGTGGTAGTTCTCTGAACGGAACAGATCCCCTTTTTGGGAGTAACGTCGTCTTTCCCTCTGTGGGCCACGCAGGGATTGGTATCGGCCCACCGATGAACGACGAAAAGATGCGGGCCAGGCGGGGATGTGTGCATGTGAATTTCTTCCACCAGAAAATTTTAGTCCCATTCGACACGGCAGCAACATGGATCTTAATGCTACTCAGCGCCCTTTTCACCTCACCTAGCGTGGCTGGAAGGCTGTTGTCATAATGACTCGGCGGTTGCCGGCAAAACGCCACGTACTGCCCTAGAGCTGGAGTGCTTTTATCCAAATGACTCTCCTCACTATATAGCTCTCCGCAAAATTGCTCTCCATGAACAGCTGTTGGCATTTCGTCAGGGACAGGCGCTAGTGGCTGCAACCAGCCACTTGGGACAGAGTGAAAAAGAGCGTTAGCCCAGCCGCCTCTCTAGGGACTGCTTCACAGCGCCCAGGTTCCGCACCTTTTCCATGTCTCCTGTTTTCACAAGGATAGCTTTGTCCAATGCGTGCCGATAGCATGTCAGTTCCAAGCTGTTTTTTTCGAATTTCGGCGGTGAAGGCCCTCCCCGCCGCAATGAAGTTAACACACACTGAACAAGGGATGCCTGCCTCCGCGCGTCATTGATCTCGTTCTGAAGCTGTGCAACGCGCCGCGGAGTCTTAATCGTGAACGCCGCCTTGCCGTTTTGTGTCCGAGGTCTCACCCCAATAGATGCGCGATACACAACCCAGTTCACCCTAAGCAGGTCGATCGTTTCAGAAATTGTTGCTGCAGGGTACTCATTTTCCGCTTCGTGGTGACCGGGCTGAAGGGGAAATTGCCCAGTAATTCTCTCCCTCCTTGTTTCCCAGTGCTCGGGCAAATCGATGTGCCAACGGAGGTCGGTTGCCAGGAGGACCAATCTTGCGGATGGCTGGCAGTGCTCCGCACGGAACACGTGGAATGCCAGACAGCCGTGATGATAATAAAGTGAGATCACAGCCATAGCATCGGAAGGGGTGGCTTGATCTCGAAGATGTTGTTGCGAGAGGTATGCAAGCTCTGGGTGCACTTAGCTCCACAGGGCCTGCAACCTCGCCATGTATCCCCGCCGTGACGACCTGCTATCCCTCCAGTAGCGGATGAGGTCCTCCTTGAGTACCTCCGTCCACCCAAGGCACCGTTTACTAGCGGTGGTTGTTGCCTTGTACTCCATCCGTGCGCCCCTCCCAACTTATCGTTGATCCTCAGCTGAAAGGGACCAGTTGTGAGGGGCCTGACTAGGCTTGTCAGAACCTTATTTTCAGCGTGGTAGGTGGTTGGTCTGGCACGCTGGTGGCTATTGCACGGAGTGATATTACGCCCCGCCGGACCATGGGCACGCCAGCTTCCTATTCCTCTTATTATTATTATTATTTGCCACCATTATTATTGGAGGATTATCAATTATTACGTCTACTAGTAATCATAATGCAGATAGATAAACAGATAGACAGGCAGGCAGACTGATATCATTATCATATTTTTTAAATAGAGAGAGAGAGAGAGAGAGAGAGAGAGAGAGAGAGAGAGAGAGAGAGAGAGAGAGAGAGAGAAATAATATAAGGCAAACAATACGATAAGAGATAGAGGATTAGGATATGGTAGATTGGCAATGAGAGCGCTCTCAAGATTGAGAGACGGAGGAGGGAGAGAGAGAAAGAGAGAGATGAAGAGAGAACGCATTACACTTGCTGATCGATGGATCGCACACAGGAAAAGAACTGCATCCGCGTCAACTCGGCGCGCGGCGTAACATTTCGATTTCTCGTCTTTCTTTTCTCGCACGCACACACGCACGCGTGTACACACACACTCTCACACACACACGCGTGTTTAATAGCGTTCGTGCAAAGGGTGACAGCAGGACGTTCGACCCCGCGTGCACCAGCTGGGTTGGAATCCTTCGAGCGATGTGCGCGCGCGGTATTCCGGCGCAGTTTCGCATGGCTGCGACGCCGATGCATTCGCGAACGGAGCCAGAGCGGACGCCGGCGCGGGGAAGGAGACGAGGGAACAGACGCATCCAGTTTTTCACGAAGCGACAAGTGTCGCTCGACACCTGAGGAATTGCATTTTCTTCCCTTTCCTCTTTGTGCTACTACGTGGATGTAGCGCGGTGTCGAAGGGTGGGGGGGGGGGGGGGGGGTTTGCACTCTTTACCTCTTTGCAGAAACGACGTTCATCCACGCACATATATATCTATAACGAAAGTATCTGTCGCATGTGTATCAGGAAGGTCGACCAGGACAC
Organism: Ophion obscuratus; assembly: GCA_964007375.1. Taxonomy (NCBI): domain Eukaryota; kingdom Metazoa; phylum Arthropoda; class Insecta; order Hymenoptera; family Ichneumonidae; genus Ophion; species Ophion obscuratus. The sequence goes on along the minus strand of OZ023323.1, from coordinate 12,490,534 downwards.
ACGGCTCCGATCTTTCTTCGTGGTAACCGTAGCAACTCTGGTAGCTGTGTATTACTGTTCTCAAAAAGTAACTAGGGAGACAAGGTTTTTTCAATTTAAAAAAACAACTAAGGAATGAGGACGTTATGAGAAACTAGGTGCATGTATGTATATATATGTATATATATATATTTAAAGGCAGTTTTGGAGACCGTGCAATTTAAGATCTCTATTTCATAGAAAATTGCAATGGCAGTTCAATGGGACTTGATTTTTTGCGTACAGAATAGTTTTGAAGATGCAACCAAATTTTTACAAGCCGATAGCGATCCAGGACATTCATAAATTGGTCGATTCAGGGATTTTAGCATGTTCCAGGATATGTACTGTACTAGCAGTTTCCAGGACGCGTAACTTCTATAGTACGTTGGCTTTCAGGACATTCCTAAATGATTGACATGACTTAGTTTCGACCATTGGAGGGATTTCAGGACCACCACTATGTCGCATGCCCCGAGACCCGAGCATGTTCCACGGAACACATAAACGATATATTCCAGGACTTGACTATATTTCGAAACATATGGAATGGCATTCTCGTCAGAATACGTTAAAATAGAACTTCATAATGTTTCCATATGAATATATATCGGCCGGATGTTGCACATGATGCAAAGTTCAACGTAAACGTTTCATCACTTGCCTACCCCCATGTTTAATCCTGTCGTACCATGTGAGGCAAGCAATTATATGCAGAAGATTATAAAGGTTACTAGTGCTCAGGTTTATACCTGAGCCTTCATGTATAACGTGTCTCAAAATGACCTGATATTTTTATTTATTAATAAAAACGTATTATTTATTAGAAAGGTACAAATAATTTAATTTTAATATAAGGTACAAACATGGAGGTTATGGGTGGAGCGAAATATCCGATAAATGGCCGCCTCGTCCCTGTTTGCACACGCTCACTCTTTTGACGAAATTTTCAATAACATTTTGGCATAATTGCGTTTGACATAATTGTGTTTCTATAGTACGTTGTCATCCAGGACATTGCCGAATGACTTTAATAGAACCATGGGGGCATTTCAGCCCGTTCGTCACGTCGAATCTGCCGAGACCCGAGCATATTTTAGAATATGTATGAAATATTACATTTCGGGGATGGAGCAAATTTCAGAACATACAGAATTATATTTTTCGAGACAAAATCTTGAAATAGTACTTCACAATGTTATTATGCAACAAAACAATTACCTGCGAACGTCTCAATTAAATCATTAAGGACTAAACGTCTCCAAGTACAAAGGCTCCGAGCAAAGCTGCATTGCACGTCGGGGAACATGCCTGGGCCTTGGTGTATCCCTCTACGTACCTCTTCAGCACGGAAATGTATCTGAGACACCTTTCCTAAATATACCATAATGCTTGTTCCAGAAGCTGCCATACAGTCCTTTTTGGCAGTTTTCAGGACACGTGGTTTCTACAATACATTGCCCAATAGGACACTGCCCAATGACACTTCATTGGAGCTCAGGGTTGGTTACAGCCCATCTATAACGCCTCGCCGTATAGTCTGAAACCCGAGGAGATTACAGAACATATATGAAATAGTATATTTTGGGACATACAGAATTATCATTTTCGAGACGAAGTTTCGAAATATAATTTCATGAAGTAATTATTTAACAAGAACATTAATTACGCTATTTACAGACGTTACAATGTAGTCGCTGGGGATTGGACATCTTCAAGTACAGATCCACGGGACGAGGGTGCTTTGCATGTCGGAGAATGTGACTGGGCTTAGCCATATAACCTCTGCGTAACTTTTCAGGCCAGAAATGTATTTTTGACTTCTCTACTAAATGTACCGTGCTTGTCCCGGACACTGCCAAATAGTACTTTTTGGCAGTTTTCGGGGCACGCAGTTTCTATGGTGGGTTGTCGTCTAGGACATAGCCAAGTTACTCTATAACCATGGGATTCGTCCCATTTTCTTGGGACGCGCGGTTTCTATAATACGTGGTCGACCAGGACATTGCTGAATAACTTTGTTAGAATCATTGGGTTGGTTCCAGCCCATTTATCACGTGGTATGTCCCGAGACCCGAGCATATGCTAAAATATCTACGAAACAGTACACTTCGGGACTAGAGCATGTTTCGGAACGTACAAAATGATATTTTTCGACGCGAAACTTAAACATTTAATGAAGCATAAAAAACTTTAAAAAACTTCAACACCAAAAAAAAGGACTACACAAGCCACGGCAAGCTTTTGTATATATAATAACGAAGCATTCCCGGGCTTATTTCTTTATTCTTTTATCATTCCTCAGTGTTTGATTATTTATAAACTATTGTAGTTAGTGGCAAATGGTAAGTTTGAGGGGACGGCCTGTTCCACAATATTTTTATGAACATTTTTTTTCTTGTTTCTTTTCACCCTTTGAGGATGAAAAATACAATAGCATAATTTTCACAAAGCTACATTTTTTAGGCGTATAGCCATTCATTAATAAGTTAGAAAGACAACAAGCGGAGGCCAGCTCCCGTATTGCTTACACTGAGAAAAAAAATCATTGATCCAATATCATTGGTGTTATTAAATGAAATTTCGTTGAATCAATTGTAAAATTGTTGGTGTAAATAATCTGATTTATTAGTCCAAACAAGACGCTATTGACTTTAACAACATGATGAAATTAAAAGTTTTTTTCATCCAAAAGGTATATTGTTAGCCGAAAACAATATATTATTGAAACTATCTAAAAAATTATCGCGAACAAATTATATAGTTTTGAATGCATTTTCTACAACGAACAAAAAAAGCGTTTCAATTCATGACATGAATATTGTTGATTCGAGTACACAAAAAAATTGAATTTTGCTCGTTTGATTCAGATAAAATTTTTATTGAGTAAATACATTATTTTATTTTTGCACCATATCCGATATTGATCTTCAAGTACATTATTCGTTAAAATATTAATATTTTATTTTGATTATAAATATTATGCAAATGCATGAACACTGATCAGGCTGCTGTTAAGCTGTGGTCCGGAATATCGTAGTATGGTACGCCGATCGGTGTCACATGCCGACCGGATCAGTGGAAGCGTAGTACGGGTGTAAAAAGGCACCCTGGTCAGGGCGAAGTAAGGTAGCCTTATTCTTCCCGTTCTACGGGTTCGTTGGTCCGGTGGGCATGTTCCGACACGCTTTGCTGTTGTTTGCATAGTGAAGCATTATTTGCGAAATTGAAACTAGCACATGGTTAAACGGTAGCAAAACGTGCCCCACGTTTTTATTGCGCTGTATGAATTGATACGATACGATGGGATTCATTCTTGCGCAGTCCCAAAATCGTCTGTTGCATTTTTTCAAAACGAGTTGCACTTCAATTTTTTCCTAAGAATGGTTTACATGGCAAAATGTAAACTTATTAGGCCTTCGTTAATTCCTGACGGCGTATTTTAAAAATGTTTCTTACCCGCATGGATATCACGAGACGCGTCAGCGTCTCGACGCCAAGTAATTTAAAAAAAATGATGAGCACCACTGCCATAAACAAGATGAGCACTTTGCATTTTTAACTTTGAATTAACTTTGAATCGAAATTACGCGAGAACACGGTCATGAATGAAAAGTCCAATGACATTTTACCAATGTAATGTGATTTTTTCCTGTGGATTTTTTTTGGGTCATTTTTCGATCCGTCTACTCAATATTGAGATCCCGTAATATTTGGCCAAATTTTCGAGCGACTTCTTTACCACAGAAATTGTTCCACTTAACGTCCAACTTAACGTTGCGGACGCACTTCATAACGTTATGCTCAAAAAGATAACGCATGAAGTGCGAAGCTATTCGACTCGCCGCCCCAAATGAACGAGTCGTCTGCTTCAAGTGTACGGCTTCTGCTGGCGCTAACTTCCAAGTAGGGTTAGAGCGTGAAAGAGCGTAAAGTAAAAAGCAATAAAAGTGTGATATGTAAAATAAACGGCGCTTTTTCGGGCCACAGTCAATTTCACTAAGGTTGTCAGTGTCGTGCATGTTAAACCTAAAAAAGTTATTCGAATACGTCGACCAAACGGCCCTGTTCAGGGCCAAAAATTAATTTTACGAAGGTTCTTTTCGTCGCTAATTCTAACATTAAAAAATGCTTCGAAACTATGAATAGGGCGGCAAGCAGAACAGTGTGCTCATGGACATAAATCTATGCACCGGGGAGCAGAAAGTGCCAAAAGTATGGAATTTTCTTATATCGATCGCAGCTAAGGAAAAAAATTGAATCTTTTCATTATTCAGAGACAACGACAGATCTATACCTGTAGGTATCGAGCAGCTGAAATGATCACTCACAATAGCTTCACATCGAGCACAGCACCAAAGAAAGGCTAAGCATCGCCAAGCAAAATCTGTGAATTTGCTAACTCATAATGTACAAGTGTACATTTTGTACCCAGAGGGTATCCATGAAATATGTCACAAAGTCACAGCAACAGAGAAAGGTACCTAATTCATTCAGAGTAACTTGAATACCACATTCAATAAAGTGCGTATTTCGCTTAGTTTCTCATGCCCCCAATTAAGACATTTTCTCTTACCATCTGAAATATGTCGATACAAAGGCTATGGATATGAATGGATTTGCTTTGCCGCTTTAATTCAACTTTTAAAGCCCCGTACAGGTCTGTCGCGTATACCCTATCTACCTGGCCAGCAAGAAAACCCTGGCCAGAGATCGGAATTTGTGTGTCTGGAATCCGATTCGCCAGAAGATTTCGGATTTGCGTGCTTGACAGCACATAAGAAAAATTCACACGTTTAGATATGAATAGGTCACCGATATTAATTTTTCTTGCATCGAACATAGTCAATGACATATTCTTAGTTCATAAGATTCAAAATTATGAATATAGTATTAGGTATGAAATTCTTAGAGGTGTCCGAAGGATAGAAATATTAATTCAAGAGATTAGACAAACATATGTATTCTTCGGTACTGAAATCTAGCAATTCGTTCGGGGACAATGAAAAATGTATATCTTCGTCAGCAGCATAATCAGTAGAATGATAAAGGTTTTCAGAGAAGTGTTGTTAAACAGATTATTTGTACTGTTTAACACCAAAGGCGTATCGCACTGATTCTAATTTACGAAGACTTTGGCAGCAATGGCAAATAGTTCATTACAATTTTTGATGGGCATTCCTGGACCATTGAGTAGTCTCAAAGATAAATTGTGTACCGGTGATGGTGATGGGAAAAGATTTAAAAATATGTCAAACCTTAGTAATGTTTTTTTTTAAGTCTGTTTATGAAAATTTTTCTGGCTTCGTCTTGCAAAAGAGATTTTCCGCTGATTGTTATTTTCAGAGGGTCTGACGACAAAATCGAATAGGATTCCCGATAAACTATACCATCAAACCGTCTGGAAATAATAATCAGTGGAAAATGCCTTCTCCGAGACGAAGCCTGAAAAGTTTTCGTAAACGGAAGATTTACTCTCGATGCTTGGATTATTATTTTATTCAATACAAATTTGATTGACAACTTCGTTTACATTAATGTTCGTTTAGTCTTTCAACATAATTTAAAAAATCGAATTTCAAGTTTATAAGAATAATTTAAAAAAATTTAACGCTTTATGGCAGAGTTAATGGTACACGGGTGCCATTTCCCAGGTTCTGATCAATTCAAATATTTTAAAATACGTTTCCCTGCTCAATACGAAGTTGAAGTTATACTATCGTTTCTTCATACATATTTGAAATGCACGTCTCTTTAAACTGAGTCTAAACGAAAAAAGAGTTGTTTGCCTTTTAAAAAGATATGAAATGCCTAATGAATAATTTAAAGAATTAAAGAAGGAACGCTAAGTAATAATAAATTCCCCCGAAAGCAGTATCGCTTGTTTTACCATATTAAAAAATTTGATTAAGGGGCCAGTCCACTTTGAAAATTTCAAAAAATCGAAAACAAGCAAGACTTGAAGCAATCGACGGTGATGAGCAATCAGAAGGGATTTTGCACGGTGCAGGAATTGGCGATTGAGTTTAGGTAAGAGTTTTTTATAGTATAAACTTCAAACGCGTTTTTCTCGAAACAACGTTCTCAAAATCTAGCTCCATCGTATCTCTCAAACTAATAAACCGATTCTTTTGAAATTTGAACCACATATTGTAAACATGATTCGCGAAAAGATGACCCTCGATGGTTTTAAAATTTTGATTTTTACTTTTTTTTTGCGAAAACTGCAAAAAACGCTTTTTTAAAATACTTTTTTCGTTTTTCATCTGCCATTTTGTTATTTTTTGATAAAACTTTATATCTGAGGGTCATTTTGTAGCTGGTGTCATACTGAATCTAATGGACTTTGATTTTTTTCTTTCAGACAACCGTCGCCGAATTGTGATGGAGCTACCTAGCCCACCTATTTTTGAGGCGTTACGTTGAACTATAGTTTTTGTATTTAAAAATGAATAAGAATAAATTAACATTAAAAAAAAATGTATTTCAAGACTTCATTCATCAAGTCCAACAACTTTTATAGTCATATCTTTTATGAAATCCCAAAAAAAATCTCGAAAATAGACTTTTTGTTGTGGCTCCAAAGTTGACTGGCTACTTAATCTCAAAATAGTTTTCATTTAAATTCAAACAATGGTTTCATTGTATTTTTCAATTCAAATATACAAAAACAGTGAAATAACTTTTTACAAAATAGCCAAGCAAGTTTACTAGAAATATTGTAAACAAAATTGTTAAAGCTTGGGAATAGTATTTTTCGAAATATTTCATTTTTGTGTAAAAATGATATTACTGTTATAACAAAAAAAATGTTATCACCATTATTTAAAAGTACAACGTATGTACCACATAAGGACACTAGAAATGCTATGCAACCTTAACGACTTGACTTGCATGGTTAAGGAAAAAAGCTCAGCGAAGGATTTTATCTTCTCAAGTATTCAACTCGCAGGTTAAAAAACATAAACTGCCGCAACTTATTATACGAGTGGAAATCAAATTTATGAACCCGCGAAGTATGGATCAAATCTGTTATGTACCCCTAGACCATGCCATACCTGAAATATGACTATACGAGGTAGTTCGGGGGTCACCGCGCGACCCCTCACAACGCTCTCAGGACAGCCTGCGGCTGCTGAGGCTTTGCCCGCAAATTTGAGTGGAAGCTTGACACATGTCATTCATAGCGACATAGCATTGGCGATTGTCACGCGCCCGTGATGACGGAATTAAAAAAAAACGCATCATCGTAGCCAGCAAGGAAACAGCTATATTAGACTGATTCAAAAAAAAAAATTCCTTCTGGATTCTCGTGCTATTGTTGGGCACTGATAAAACAAAATTTCTCTAAAAAGATGGGCGCGGTCACTCAATTTTTAGAGGTGGCTATCTCGACTTTTTTGTATTTGAATTTTTTTTAACGAACGTATTGCATTTAAACATAGTCATGGCTTCGGATTACGGATAAAAATCGGAAACGTTTTGAGTTTGTTCTTTTACAAACATAACAGAGAAAAACTGACCATACGTCGAAGTGCACACGAAACGATGAAAGAAATTTTCGAACAATGGAAATGTGCTGAAATTCCAACGCGTCGATTGAATAACGCAATCTTGAAATCAATAAAACTCCATCTAGTCTGGAAACAACTTTTAAAAAATCGAGTTAAAAAGAATTTGCCGTCACAAATATCGAAGGAGCGTAAATTTAAGAGAGATTTGGACAAACTGTTCAACGTTGCACATTTTCTTTCTGCCCAAAATGTTAACGAACTTGAGAATGGCTGGGAAGAAATGTAAATGAGTTTGAAGATAATATAAGAGTAGCATTTTGAAAATGTAAATATACGATTTATGAATAAAAGCTTATAATTTAATTTTTCGTAAAAAGTGCAAAATGTTAATGCGTATAAATAAATCTACATGAATAACGAGAGTAGTATAGACGCCATTATTGATCTACCTGGATTTGAATTGTGAATATTGCACCCTTTTCAAACTGTTAGAGTTTATTTTTGTTATGAAAAAGCTGCTGGATGTGATTTTTATCCGTAATCCGAAGCCATGACTATGCTTAAATGCAATACGTTCGTTAAAAAAAATTCAAATACAAAAAAGTCGAGATAGCCACCTCTAAAAATTGAGTGACCGCGCCCATCTTTTTAGAGAAATTTTGTTTTGTCAGTGCCCAACAATAGCACGAGAATCCAGAAGGAAATTTTTTTTTTGAATCAGTCTAAGCTATATGTTACAGACAGTCTGCGCTTTTTTTAAATTGATTTGCATTATTTACAAAGTTATATAGAAATATGAATTCTCTACTCTATCACAAACTTCCAAGTATCGTATAGTCTAGAGATACATCACAGATGTGCCCCTTAACTCTCAGTCTGCCCCATAGCGAAATTTCTAGTCGGGCTCAAAGTTAACGTGGGGTTACTGGACGCTCGGGTTTTTACGCTCTCGTCTTGATAATAAGGAGCAACAACGATGACGATGAATGTGGTGCTGGGGTAGCCGTTGTCCCTTATTCCACTATGTTCTCGACGATAGGGTCGTCGGTTGGGAGGCTGTCGTTTGCTCGCGCAAAATACGAAATAAAGTATACAAATAAAATTTGTTCAGATCTATTGAAATATCTGGATTAGCTCTGTTGGATTGCTCGTTAGAAGCTCCTCGGCCAAATAAGGCCGATCTATGCCGTGCCGTGCCCGATATATTTTTGTGACGTGCAAAAGAAGCAAGTTACAGTACGTACCCGAGTAGAAATCTTGTTCCGGCTACAAGAAGGCCCGGATCAGGGTTAGCGACTCCTTTTTCAGGCCTTGATCAGGATTTTTCATCAAGCCCTAATCGGTTTTGAAATGCAATCCCTGACTTCGGTCTGGTCAGGGTGGAAAATCAAAGGTTGATCGGGTGAAAAGTGAAGGCCTGACATGCAGTTCGAATAAAGAAGTTCGTTTGTTGCTTCGGAAACCACCATTGCTCCAGATGCTTCGTTGCACTGCCGAAAAGTACGATTATTAAATTAAATTAAACAGGATCTATTTAAATAAAATAGGTTTTTTCCTTGTCTCATGGTCTGTTACGATCCTATTTGTATTAAACATATTTTTTAGAATATAGAATATAGAAAATAATGTTCCATAAGTTCAAGATAAAATGAAATACTTAAGGGATAACACAACTGTAACGGCCCAAAAAACGCTGTTTTTACGAATTTCTTTTTGGTTGGAAGGAAAGGTGATAAGAAAATACAATTCAAGGAAGTTATTGAATGTATATTCAAGTATATTACAACAAAATTTTATCCAAATATATTTGAAAATGGCGACGCTGGAGCCATTCTCTGGAGCCATGACGAATTCAAGTTCGTACCGCGGCACGCAGCATAACTGATGCAATTTTTTACCTGGAACAAAAAACAACAATTCTCCGTTATCTATATCGTTAAAACTAGAGAACGACGTATGGGATTTTAAAAATATTGATTTTTGTAAAATTGGCGAGCAATCAAACAGGTGTCTTTTTCGCAAAAAAGGGCAATCATTTGTTAATAAAAAATGTTTAAATTAACTTATCGAAAATCCCGTAGGTGGTTCTCTTTCAAATGTTATTTTAAAGATATTGTCCAAAATTCAAATAAAAACAATGACAATTGTTCGAGTTATGCTGCGTGCCGTTTTGAAAAATGACATTTCGAGAAAAACGCGTTTCAAGGTTTGATGTGTGTTTTACATATGAAGAAATGAAAAATTCGATGACTAAAATTTTTTTACCGTTAATCTGCTATCCCACGACCATAAAGCTGCCCTTCAACGTTGGAAAATTCCTCCTCACTTGCTTTTCTCGACGATTTCATGGCAGAGCGCGCTTCTTTTGCTGCATCCGTCAAAGTTCGTTCGGCGTGTGCGATTCGCTTTGCGTCTGTTTCGACTCAAAAATTATAGGAATGGACACGTATATCCACTTGCAGAACCTTCGTAATTTTCAAAATGCTTGTTTAACCATCGTCAAAACAGCACACTGCAATATCAGTCGCTATGTTTAACACTTTTTTCCCTCTCGAATACGATTTTGGTGCCAATCTCCAGACCGTTGCGTTGAAACTTTCGTTGCTGTTTTGCGTATATCCTCCTAAGCAACGATTCAGCAACTACGTCCCAGCAGCTGCTCCGTAGCGCTGCTGCTCCGACGCGCGTCTGACCTCGCTCTAAACCTCAAATCTATTCGACGGTCGTTTCGATGACATACTGCGGTAAAAACGAGTTCATCCCACATTCTAAAGGGTTAAAAGTATTTTTTAAGTTCGTAAAAAAAAATGTTGGCCAAATGTACAGTGATGTTATCCCTTAATTTAGCGTTCTGCCATAATGGTTTTGTATCAAAATTCGGCATTCCTGGCATTCTGAGATGTTCTTTTTCGGAGAAAATATTTCCGCCCATGCATATGGGATCGAACCTACGACGTAGGGGAAGTCGGGGCAAGATGATAACGCTAAGGACATGTTCAACTAAAACAAAACATATATGAGTCAGTCAACTTTAATTATTTTAAAACTAATCAATATTTATTAATCTTATAATTTTGGAAGCAAAAACATCAGTCTCTGTGATTTGTACCATACAATATATATTTTTCATTAAACCTTTATTTCTTCTATCTTACCTCGTATGCGGGGCTAGATGAAACAACGCTGGGGTCATGATGGGACACGAATTATTGGCGTCTTTATCATAGGTAGCAGTTTCATTCGCAATATCATCAATTTGAAAAGCCAATCGTCTAAGTTCTGTAGGATTAGTCCGAAGAATCTTGCTTCCATACCATTTTGTTAATTTATAAGTTCTTTTTCTTCACCTAGTAGAAACACCGGTGGAAGAGGAACCCAATGCTTCACTAGTTCTATTTCACCCTTTCTAACATAAATAGTGGTACGTTGTAAAATATTCCGGGTTTGCGATAGCTTGTATTCATCTTGGCCCATTAGACGGTTACCGAATTAACTAAAATCGAGCAATAACCTTGAAAATTTCGGACAAACCGTTCCTATTATATTAATAATTACTACTTTCAATGTGTCTATGTACCTGTCTCTAACCCGAGCAGAAATCTAATCAGGCTGCCTGAGGATCCATCAGGCCCGGATCAGGGATCAATAAGGAGCCCTGATCAGGCACGCCTGATTTGAGTCAGGAAGGTACCTGAGCAGGGATCAATAAGGCGCCCTGACCAGGCACGCCTGATTTGCGCCAGACAGGGGCCTAAGCAGGGATCAATAAGGCGCCCTGATCAGGCACACTTGATTTGCGCCGGATAGGAGCGTGATCAGGCATTAATAAGGCGTCCTGATCAGGCACGCCTGATTTGCGCCGGATGGGAGCCTGATCAGGCATTAATAAGGCGCCCTGATCAGGCACGCCTGATTTGCGCCGGATAGGAGCCTTATCAGGCATCAATAAGGCGCCCTGATCAGGCACGCATTATTTGCGCCGGATAGGAGCCTCATCAGGCATCGATAAGGCACCCTAGTCAGGCACGCCTGATTTGCGTCGGATAGAAGCCTTATCTCGCATGAAGCTCGTCACTCCGTAACCTCTCCTCTCTAGGACTACACAGCGCCTCTGTCGGCGAAGCCTCACGAAATATTTTGACAGCTGCACACGCAGGCACGCGAAATATATGAAAACAATGGTTATCAACCGAAAGTGCGTGTCGTCAAAATTTGTTTCAAAATCTTTTTTATCATAAATAAATATTTATGTTAATTTTTTTGTATTATTGTTATATGGAATCAAAACTTTTGTATATAATACGGGCAGCCAGTCCCGTATTATATATGTAGAAGAAAGCGTAACAGCCACGCCGTAGCTACATCGACACATCTCGTTCGGTTCATCAATTTCTCCCGAAGAAAGGCAAGCCCTTCAATAAAGTGCAGTGCATACAAAATCTCAGGTAAAGTATATTTGCGATTATACTGTGGATTATCTACACATGAACAGTGATAATATATAAAATACGACTTGATGGGCGAAGACTATGCGGCGTAGCTTAACCTCACTTTGTCACTTTCGCACTATTTGTATATATATAGTGTGATATATTTCGTATCAAGAAAAAATGTTCAACAGTACAAACATACGTATATGTACATAAATGTACTCATACATACGTGCAAGGACCAGATGACGAGAAATAATTGCGCAAATCGCATTTTGTACCGTCGAACATTTTTTTTTCAATAACATATATACAACACTACATATATACAAATGATGCGAGAACGAGGAAAAGAGATTGAGCTACGCCACTACGAGGTACACCATTTTTAAATAATTATTAATTATTTAATTATCTCAAGAGGATATATCAGTCGGAGCCTATATCACTCACTTTTCCCTGGTCGAATATATCTATACTTATGATAAATATAGATATACCCGACGGGGGAGCGGTGGCGCTCCCTAGGTCCGACTGATATATGCTCTTAATGTAAAGATGTGATTTTTCTATGTATATTTACTAATTTTTCTATGTATTTAAAATATTTCAAATGCAATCTTGACAAAGTATGATGGTACTCCCCACGCAGATTCTATCCAAGAGAAAAAAATTTCGGATGGGCTAGCGACGGTCATAAACAGTGCGAAAGATTGGAACGCTCATCGCCAAAACCGGAACAAAAACTAAACGATCAAGTCAAATAAAATAAGAAGTTAAACTTAAAAAAAATGTTTTTATATTTTTAATAACGTTAGTAAACTTGATAACGTGTAACTGCGATAATAATTTAATAAATGTTGATCTATTGTTAAACAAAAAATTAATCAAATGATTGAGCCAGATGACACGCATGTCTCAGGCTGGATGAGGCACCTGACCCGAGCCAGATAAGTTGCTTGATCCGAGCCAGATATAGAGTCTAATCCGAGCCTGGTAAGGTGCCTGATCCGGGCCAGATATAGTGCCTGATCCGAGCCGGATACGGAGCCTGACCGGGGTCTGATAAAATGCCTGATCCGGGCCAGATAAGTTGCTTGATCCGGGCCTGATCAGAGCCTGATAAGGTGCCTGATCCGGACCTGAATATACAAAAGCGTTACATCCCTGATCAGGGCCGGACTAAATTTGCCTGGCCCGGCCCGGATTTGCTATTGTGGCAGCCTGATCCGTTCTGGATTTCACCCTGAACAAATTTCTGCTCGGGAATCAGTATCAGCAACTCAAATAGACTGAAACGATGTTAAACTTTACCAAATATTACATTGTATTGTCAAAAAATCGATATTGTTTTCTCACTCGAGACGCGTGCTTTCACCACAGTTGATAATTTCACACTCATTCACCGCACCGCCACCCCTCCAAACTCCAACGGGAGCACTGGAGTCGCAGACGCTGTTTAGTGGCTAGGCTTATGATTCATCTTACCCCGCGTATTTGTCTTACCTATAGTCACCTATAGCTACGACCTACCTATCTATACCCGAGTAGAAATTTCTTAGGGTTAGCCTGACCAGGATCAGGCCCCGATCGGGGTGTAATACGGGTAAGACCTATTACGGACATCCTGATCCGGCTCCGATCGGGCCGGAAGTATTTAGGCCCTAAATCAGGCTATACTAAAATGGCTCTACTAAAGCCGTTCCTGATAAGATCCTATTAAGGCTTTCCCCGATAGGGCCCTACCAAGGCTTGCCCTGATAGGCCCTACTAAGGCTTTCGATGCTAGGCCCTTACTTAGGCTGTCCCTAATGTGGCCCTACTAAGGTTTTCCCCGATAGTGACCTACCAAGGCTTGCCCTGATAGGCCCTACTATGGCTTTTCTTGATGAGGCCATAGATAGGCTTGCCCTATAACTGTCTCAGCAGTCGAAAGATGCACATAACCTCTTATTTTCCATATGGAAACTTCGATTTTACAGCATCGTAGCTTCGGAGTTTCGATGCATTCCGAATTCTGTTTAAAAAAAGGTGCTATGGACTGTCACGACCAAAAACGTTATGCAACTCGGATGCGTGTTAGAAGATTTCGGCAGCTTTGTAAGGCGAAGAGAGAGAGAGAGAGAGAGAGAGAGAGAGAGAGAGAGAGAGAGAGAGAGAGAGAGAGAGAGAGAGAGGAATTATATATTCAACAATTATTATATATATATATAAGTTTAAGTTTCAAAAATCTATGACATGTTATTCGATAAACCTCTTTAATTGTCATAATGATAATAACTAATTGATATACTTTATGTGATACAACAAATAATTATAGGAATTCATTTGGTCTCTTATGCCATATCTGGGACCAAGATGTTACAAGCACTCGGTAGCATAGAGGCAGCGTGCCTAGCTTTGGGTAGGTAGGTACGAGGTTCGATTCCCATGTAGGCGAAATATTTTCTTCGAACAAAAACATTTCAGCAGGCCAGGGAAAGACGAACTCTAAATTAAGTGGTTCATTCCATTTTGGATTTTTGAAATATGCATGTCTTTCTGATCAGGCAACATAATAGGGGCCTGATCAGGCAACCAGGTCAGGCCCATATGTGACACAATGTTACATTTCCTACCCGAGCAGAAATTTGATCAGGGTGAAATTCGGACCGGATCAGGCTGCCACAATAGCAAATCCGGGCCGGGTCAGGCAAATTTAGTCCGGCCTTGATCAGGGATGTAACGCTTTTGCATATTCAGGTCCGGGTCACGCACCTTATCAGGCTCTGATCAGGCCCTTTATCAGGCCCGGATCAAGCAACTCATCCGGCCCGGATCAGGCATCTTATCAGACCCGGGTCAGGCTCCATATCCGGCTCGGATCAGGCACTTTATCTGGCCCGGATCAGGTACCTTACCAGGCTCGGATTAGGCACTATATCTGGCTCGGATCAAGCAACTTATCTGGCTTTGATCAAATGCCTCATCCAGCCTGAGACATGCGTGTCATCTGGCTCAATCATTTGATTAATTTTTTGTTTAAAAATAGATCAACATTTATTAAATTATTATTGCAGTTATACGTTATCAAGTTTCCTAACATTATTAAAAATATGAAAACATTTTTTTTAAGTTAAAGGTGTTATTTTATTTGACTTGATCGTTTAGTTTTTGTTCGGGTTTCGGCGATGACCGTCCCAATCTTTCGTACTGTTTATGACTGCCCATCCGAAATTTGTTTCTCTTTGATAGAACCTGCGTGGGGAGTACCATCATACTCTGTCAAGATTGCATCTGAAATATTTTGAATACATAGAAAGATTAGTGAATTTACATAGAAAAATCACATCTTTACATCAAGAGCATATATCAGTCGGACCTAGGGAGCGCCACCGCTCCCCCGCCGAGTATATCTATATTTATCATAAGTATAGATATATTCGACCAGGAAAAAGTGAGCGATATAGGCTCCGACTGATATATCCTCTTGAGATGATTAAATAATTAATAATTATTTTGAAATGGTGTACCTCGTAGTGGCGTAGCTCAATCTCTTTTTGTCGTTCTCGCATCATTTGTATATATATAGTATTGTATATATATTATTGAGAAAAAAATGCTCGACGGTACAAAATGCAATTTGCGCAATTATTTCTCGTCGTCTGGTCCTTGCACGTATGTATGAGTACATTTATGTACATATACGTATGTTTGTACTGTTGAACATTTTTTCTTGATACGAAATATATTACACTACATATATAAATGGTGCGAAAGTGACAAAGTGAGGTTAAGCTACGCCGCATAGTCTTCGCCCATCAAGTCGTATTTTATATATTATCACTGTTGATGTGTAGATAATTCACAGTATAATCGCAAATATACTTTACCTGAGATTTTGTATGCACTGCACTTTATTGAAGGGCTTGCCTTTCCTCGGGAGAAATTGTTGAACCGAACGAGATGTGTCGATGTATATGAGTGTATATGGGGGGGAAGGGGGGGATAATATGGGACTGGCTGCCCGTATTATATACAAAAGTTTTGATTCAATATAACCATAAGACAAAAAAATTAACACAAATATTTATTTATGATAAAAAACATTTTGAAACAAATTTTGACGACACGCACTTTCGGTTGATAACCATTGTTTTCATATATTTCGCGTGCCTGCGTGTGCAGCTGTCAAAATATTCCGTGAGGCTTCGCCGACAGCGGCGCTGGCTAGACCTAGAGAGTAGACGTTACGAAGTGACGAGCTTCATGCGAGATAAGGCTTCTATCCGGCGCAAATCAGGCGTGCCTGACTAGGGTGACTTATCGATGCCTGATATGGCTTCTATCCGGCGCAAATCATGCGTGCCTGATCAGGGCGCCTTATTGATGCCTGACAAGGCTCCTATCCGGCGCAAATCAGGCATGCCTGATCAGGGCGCCTTATTAATGCCTGATCAGGCTCCTATTCGGCGCAAATCAGGCGTGCCTGATCAGGGCGTCGTATTGATCCCTGCTTAGGCCCCTGTCTGGCGCAAATCAGGCGTGCCTGATCAGGGCGCCTTATTGATCCCTGCTCAGGCCCCTGTCTGGCTCAAATCAGGCGTGCGTGATCAGGGCGCCTTATTGATCCCTGATTCGGGCCTGATGGATCCTCAGGCAGCCTGATTAGATTTCTGCTCGGGTAGTAGGGCCCTTTCAGGCTGCCTTATTAGTGCCTTACCAGGGCAGTCAGGCAACCTAATCGGGCCCTGATTTGGGCCCCATCAAAATTTCTACGCGGGATAGTTGTGTTTACCGCTACCGAGTGTTTGTAGCATCTTAGTCGCAGATATGGAATAAGAGGCCACATGCATTCCTATAATTATTTGTTGTATCACATAGAAGATGTCAATTAGTTAATATCATTGTGATAATCAGAGAGATATATCGAATACCACGCTATAGATTTTTTAAATATAACTTATATATATATAAGGTACCTGCGGTCAATAAGACCTGTCGGCTAATAGGCCTAATGAATGAAAATCGTATTTCGAATCAGCGCTTTCGCTCAAGGCTACACACGCGGGCGCATAATGCCTGAAGATATCGCTACAAGCTAGCGCATGCGCGATAATCCGCTCCCCGCCGACAGTGTTGCATCATACATTGTGAGGGACCGCTGCGCGGCGCAAATGTAAATCGTTCCGGATCAATCGTAAGTATTTCTTGTAATATTACTCTTAGCTATATAAATTTGCTGTCCATTTCTCTATTATTTCATGTTTCTATGATCTCAAATATTTGAATGAGCTATCGTGGTCTAAATATTTTTAATTTTGATTTTTTTACAGCCGGACTAGACGGGTTTTAAGGCCTACCAAATTTAGCCGTAGGCCTTATTATCCTCTCTCTTCTTGTAACAAGGTTGGGTGTTTTTTAATGGATCTTTCATTACTTATGAGATGCTACGAATGTAAATAAGGTGTGAATTTGGTTCCTAATTGATTAATCTCCATTTTTAGTGCCTACAGGAAGCTTTTACCGTATGGTTCACGGTGGTTTGAGTTCGGACGATGATGAAGACAATATGTGCCGCTCACTCGGCTCAGAGGGGCATTTCGTCAACATATGCCCTCACCAGTAATAGTTACAGAAAATAAAATCCTACGGTTAGGTCTTATTATCATACCATATTAAAATGAGACCTGTTGACGAAGTTTTTAAAAACATTTAATTTTGTTTTTTTTTATGGTGGAAGATGCCATTTTTGTTTACATCTTATAATAATTAATATAAAAGTTCGATTATCATTGAAAACCGTTGATTCATTTGAATATTTTTCATTTTTTTCGCGAATTTCGCTTAGCCTCAGGTTCGTTAGGCTTAGGTTCGCTAGGCTAGATTCGCTAGGCCTTATTATCCGCAGGTACATTATATTAAATTCCTCTCTCTACCCCCTCTGTACCCCCCTCCCCTTCGATGTGTTCATGACGATAAAGGCAGAACATTAATGCAATGAAATTGAAAAATGTTTGTCTCTACGAAAATCCTATTTAATTAAAATCTAAGAAATGTAATACATACATTTAGTGAATTTAACAAAATTGTTTTTTGAACAGATTAAACCGAATCACAAATTTATTAGGAATAAATAAAATATTAGGAATAATAAAAAAAAAAACGTATGCATAGAGTGGACGATATGTTTA
The DNA here is from genome assembly GCA_964007375.1 of Ophion obscuratus. Lineage (NCBI taxonomy): Eukaryota > Metazoa > Arthropoda > Insecta > Hymenoptera > Ichneumonidae > Ophion > Ophion obscuratus. The sequence goes on along the minus strand of OZ023323.1, from coordinate 12,472,399 downwards.
GATATTTTGACGACGCGCTGATTTACATAGTTCGTCTGGTGTTTGTCAAGAGGTTAGGCATGTAAAAGGCGCCAAACGGTATATACATCCAGGTACTTGATGATTGCTTGAAGCTAGCCGGATCAGGCGATTTGTCGTAAAACGTATGTCCATTTTGCCTGACCATCGCCTGAAGGTAACAGGATCAGGCGAATTTATGCAAGTCGGGAATTCGTTTGCCTGACTATCGCCTGAAATTAGCCGGTTCAGGCAACTGGACGTAACCGTGAATCCGGTTGCCGGACTATCGCCTGAAACTAGCCAGATCAGGCAAAAAGGCACCCCGTAAGTAAGGCCTCCGTACTACAGCGTGATCCTTTTGATATGGTCCGTTTGATATAGTCCTGCAAGTCAGCGACGTCCTGAAAGTGCCTATGTATCAGGGTACATACATCTGTAGGTACATTTCGATGTACAGTCCTGAAAGCTGTCAAAACGTATTCATTGGCATATTCCGGACTATCCTGAAAAATGCCATTGGACATAATTGGCCTTCAGGACAGGCCTGGACTACGACAAAAGTCGTGGGAAGCTCTGCATAATATCAGAAATTACCCCGGATTCTAACGCTAGACATGGATTGGGTCTATGCATAATTCTGTAGCGAAAATCGAGTAAATTTCAGACGAAATTTTTATTTAAACATGCGAAATATTGCATAATATTTATTTAAACATGTGAAAGTCTAATCAACTAAATATGTTCCATCCTGTGCAACGACTTTCTGCCATATCTCCACGAGCTTTATTATGCCTATTCCATAGAAACCCTGAGATCTTTGGGCAAATAAGTCATCCAAGTGGTTTTTGAAGACGGCCAGGGAACTGAAGGTTTTATTATTCACATCGTTCTATAACGCCAGGAACAAGTGATAGTTTGAAGGTGCAACGTCCGGACTATACGGTGGATGCACCAAAACATCTCACTCAAGCTGCAATAACTTTTTCCAGGTCACCAGAAAAACATGTGGTTTAGCGTTGCCCTAGTGGAATACAACGCCCTTCATATTCGCTGATACGAGCCGCTTCTGATCGATTGCTCTGCTTAATTTGGCCAGTTGTGAGTAGTACTTGGTCGAATCAATCGTTTCGCTGGATGGCAACAGCTCATAAGAGATGATTCTTTTCCAATCCCATCAGATACAGAACACGACCTTCTTCTGGTGCAATCCAGCCTTTCCGACCGTCTGAGCAGCCTTCCCGCGCTTCGACCATGAACTTTTTCCACTGACATTGTTGTAGACAATCCACTTTTCATCGCCGATAATCATTCGCTTTAGAAATGGTTCGTTTTTATGGCGTTTGGCCAGAAAATCGCAAGCTGAAATTCGGGCTATTAAATTATTTTCGCTCAGTGCGTGCGGCACCAAAACATCAAGCTTGTTTACTATCGCAAGGTTTCGTAAACGTCTCGAAATAGTTGATTGGTTAATGTTGAGGTTATGTCCAATCTCTGTAGCCGTTAGATTCCGAGCGGAGTCGATAAATGCCTTGATTTTATCGACATCAGTAGTGACTGGCCGACCGGAGCAAGGAGCATCTTGGAGATCAGATGCTCCACAACGAAATTTCGCAAACAACTTCCGACCGGGCTGGTCGGAAGTGGTTTGCAAAATTGGAACTCGGCAAATCGGAAAAATGGCACTCGGTTAAATTCTGTTCAGTAAGATAGCCCCGTTATTGTCATCGCCGAAAAGCAGCTCACCCCGTGGTGCTTATAGTCACCCGCATCATCACCACTCCCTCCACTCCACATCATTTCGTCATTTCTAACCTCCGCAACCTGGACATTTTCTTTGTTTTCTCGATCTCGATAGTCGATTCAAAAGTGTCAAATAATTGAACAATAGTCAATTTGATGATTGCGCTTTTGTTGATGTGATTGGGTTTGACCATGATTATAGCTCACCAAAAATAACAAGCTGCGTTATGTATTACACAACACAATGTAATACACAGCTTTTGGTGAGGCGAATTATTAATACAGTCACGTGCCTCACATGCACAGAATCTTTATTAACATCAGAAAGTAACGTCACTCTTCTCAAAGCATGCGTCACTGATTTTCTGTTAAACGATCCACCGGTACAAGCGATTCTATATCGGACGATGTATAAGAGTATCAAAAACTCTCTTTTCCGGGCAAGGAACACACTGATAATGTTCTCTTATACGTAATTCAGAATTGGGTAACGATGCGATGCAGCAATATTCTACGCGTCTCAACGCTGAGGAAAAAAAAATCTGGATAAGGAAAAACTCTCCAAGCATTGCCTAACGTGATTATAGATCAATTTTAAATGAAATAATTAATATTTATTTAGGTTCAATAAACATTTTTATAATACAATAATAGTTGGATGTATGTAAATATTTTATCCCTTTCCTTGTAAAAATGTAATCTGGAAATCTAATTCTAATGATTAATTATTGATACTTAATCATCCATCCGCGGCGAATGCAGATGCTGCGCGACCGGAGTGGGGGGGGGGGTGGCTACTAGCGCCCCTCGTGGAGACTAATAATAAGGCAGGCACGGTATGCTCAGCAGTGCCGAGGGGCTGCTTCCGTCACATACTTTCTCTTACGGCATTGTCTCCTTGCACGGTTCATATCTTTTTGTGAGTCTGCGACGCGTTTTTGCCTTTTGGAAATAACAAAGCGAAATGCATCAAGAGTGCACGTTTTTGCCTTCCATGTTCAATATATAAAAAAAGTTCTTATGCGTCACGGATTTCGATGGTTATTTTTTTTAATGTGGGCTCAAGTTTCAGGTTTCACTTAAGGGGTCTTCTCACTAGACGCTAAATATACTATTTAAATGAATTTATTGATAGTTTTATATTATAGATAACGATGCAAAAGTTGTTACTCTTTTGAAATAGATTAAAATATTTTTTAAATTTATTTACGTGACTATTTATAGATGAAACTGGTAGTTAAAAAAGTGTCCTGAAAAAATTGTAGGTCAGAGCTGTTCACCAAATCTCGGAGATGGCTCATCCGGAACAAAAAAATCAAACGGTTTTAGATTCAGTATGTTGCTGGCTATAGCGCGTATCACACGATTTTTGAAATATGCAAAAATGACAAAATGGCGGACGATTTTCGAAAAAAACGTGTTTTTTCACCGTTTTTGGCAAAAAAATAGTCAATATCAAAATGTAAAAAAATCCTTGATATGCGCTATAGCTATAGTTGTAAAGAATATGTGGTTAAAATTTTATAAGAATGGATTCAGTAGTTTTGGAGATTTTATCCACAGGTTGTCGAAAAACAATGTGACGAGAAAACCGCGTTTAAAGTGTGTCTTGGGTTACATAAGTACATACTTTAAAAAAAATGTACTTGGAAAGTGTTTTAATTAAGTTTAACAACTTTTATATCAATATCTATGATATAAACCTATCAAAAAAATCATGAAAATAGCCTTCTTTAGCGTCTAAAGTGAGAAGACTCCTTAACATACGACCCTTCATATGGCTGACGTATGTGTGAGCGCAGAAAAATCGGGAACGATATCTGTCGGAATTTCGCTATGGACTTTTGCATAGACTCAATAGAACCGATAGAGAAGAAATTCACACACATACACAATATGTATATCAGGTGAACGACTCGTAGTCGAGTTTTGAGTGCAGCACGTTCCTCAAGTGCATCCATGCATTCTCACCGCGCGAAGATCCCTATCTAATGGAAAAGAGTCGAGGAGTATGTTTCGTAGTTCCGCCACGTTCTCGAGGCTTTTTGAACTCGAAGGTGAGGGGCCGAGGGGGGAGGAGAAGGAGGTGGAGGAGAACGAGAGGGAAGACTCACCTCAGATAATAAAAAAGTCGTTGAACTGGGGGGAAGAAGACTTAGAACAATCATATTCTTCGGACAGCGCGAGAGACAGGCCACCCCCTCGCTCTCGCTATACGCGCCGTTCCGGCCCAAAAAGTGGAATCTTGTAAAGTCACAGGGCCCGGCATAATCGCTATCAGAGTAGAGTACAACCAACTGCAATTGAGTCGTTCGCAGGCCGCATGCCCTTTCAGTCGGTGGTGACACGATCGAGATCGGATTTGGGGGGTGCAACATTTTCGGTTACTTTTCAGCTATGATTGTAGGGACTAAGGAACTGAGGATCATCCTGGCCCTCGTGATCTTCTACATTTGGTCTGGAAAATCCCATACGTTTATCCAAATGCATGAATGTGCTGGTTTTCATTCTCAGAGCCACGAAAGTCAGCGGTAACCGTACGGCAACTTTATCTTGCATGCATCCGACACCCCGTCGAGGGCACGTGTCTCCTTCGCCCTCCCTAGCTCTCTCTCTCTCTCTCTCTCTCTCTCTCGTTCTCCCCCGCTTCCAAGTCAATGGAGCTTTCCAACGCACGAGTTTAATACAGTACGAAACTCTTTCCTCGCTCATATCACATCAGTGATGAGGCCACGCGTATACATATATATGTACTATCTGTGCACGAGGATGCGTGCGTACACGACAAATGCCCTCGTCGACGTGATTTATGCTCACGTGTTTCCAAGAAGTTATACCCCGGTGGAAACAACAACGAAATTCGTGATTAGACGAAAAACCAAAAAAAAAAGACGGAAAAAATGAGAACAAACCTCGCGTACTCGAAAATGCGCGTCACGTCGAAAAACACTCATGAAATTTTTAAATCTCACGAACGTGAATAAATTAAGGTGTCTGTGAAAACTTTGAATCAGTTAACATTTTATTAAGTCTAAACTAACCCGGACATGCCGGAAAAAACTTGAATTTGTATATATATAAATATCAGTCGCAAGACTTTTCGTTTGGGTGTATTTGGGTTATCAACAAAATTTATCCACAAACATATCCTCGAAGGGTAACTGGGAAGATACAGCATACACGTGTGCTAGTTACTGCTGCAAGTCCTAAAAAGTAACATGGGAGTTATGTTTCTTTGGTCCTTAAAAAGTAACGAGCGAGCTGCTTTTTTAAACCCAAACAACTTTATTAAATTCAAACAAACCCAGACATGCCTATTAAAAACAAGCATTAAAATAAATAGCAAAGATGAGGTCATACAAAAAAGTTATTCCTACAAAAGTTATATGGTTTTGAGGGGGACATCCGGTGGCAATACAAAATATTTTTTTGTCAACACGAATATATCGTCTACAAGACATCGCGGTAGTTTGATTTTTTTTTAAGGCGAAAGGCATACTTTTTATTTTTATAAAAATAGCTGTTTTTCAGACGAATCCAACAGAACAAACATCGGAGCATATCGACGGAATTACAGACGAGCGGCAATCAGCTATTGCTGAAGTTACCCGATCGGCAGCATCCCAATGCTGTCATCATATCGATCATCGAACAAAAAGCTCGGCGTGGCCAATTGACTCACCAAAGACAGCGCCAAGATCTCGTCGATTTCCATGAAGTTCATACTCGTACATTCGCTGTGTTGGCAATGGTACACAATAATCCACAGATCAGCTTTCGCAAGATCGAACGTGAGGTGGGGGTGCCCGCAGATTAATTTCTCGGTAGCACCCATATGTCATAATGCTGGTCCAGGATTTGTCTGAACTGGATATGGTTAATCGGGTTACGTTTTCCGAATTCCTTTTTTTTACCATTTTCTTTTTAGCGCCGAGGTCACATCTCATAGCAACGCGGCCGTACATCTTCACAACTATCATTATTGGGCCGCACATAATCCACATTGGACGCGGCAACTCAACAACCAGCAACGGTGGAAGTTAAATGTGTGGTGTGCAATTCTCCACGTGTATCTGATTGGGCCTTTTTTCCGGGTGGATCCGCCAATGGTCAGCGGTCTTTAGAGTTTTTCCGAAATGATGTACCTCGGCTTCTGGACAGAGTCAATTTGTATTGCAGGCAGAGGATGTTGTTCTACCAAGATGGTGTGCCTCCACATTTTGCACGTGCTGTGAGTTCACTTGTATGGAATATCCGAGAAATGGTGGATTGATCATGATGGTCCGGCTCCCTGGATTTCCAGGTCAGCCGAGTTGACATCCCCGGACATCTTTCGATGGAGGTTCCTCAGCGATGTTGTCTTCCGTGAACAACCAGCGACGAAACTCGACATGATGAACCGCAACGAGACTGCGTGCCGAAGAATTTCTGCACACATTCTGCGCAATACTGTGGCAAATTTTGAAACTTTGACTTTGTACCGAGGAAAATACCAACCATTTTGGACAGCTACTCTGATGTATGCGGTTGAAAAGCGATTTGGAGTCACAAGACACTGCAGAAATGACGAGCTGTGGGGTCCGCGTTTTTATCCGTGTGCTCACATACACACTCTTCGGGTAATGTTAATGAGGCGGTACGATTTTGGTGGCACATACTCGGTCTGAGTAAGGATTAATTTTTTTTCTCATACATAAGCTATCTAGAACACCTTAAGCTGCCACTTCACAACCATATCTAATAATATTGCTCGACATAGAGTCCAATACGTCTAACTGAACTTGTTGCTGTATTGTATGTAGCGTAGGATATTTCCAAAAACTTTCATTCACCCTAACTTTCTTGATTTTGGAGCAGGAGAATTTTTTTTTTCTGTTGTGGTCGCCCCAACATCAGCTATTTTTCTGAAAAACAAAAACCATGTCTTTCCATTTTAAAAAGTGAAAGTTGCCGCGGTATGTCGTAGACGTGTTGAAAAAAAAACTGTCTTGTATTACCATCGTATGTCCTCTTCAAAACCATAACATTTTTGTAGGAAACACCTTTTTGTACGACCTTGCTCCTTTTAAATGCGACACTGTATATATATGGGTGTTTCTCTACTATTTGGAAAGTGGCCCACACAACGCTATCCCATGCATGTATTTTCTTAAAAATAAAAATAAAAACAAAGTACATACAGCGGAGGGCAGTAATAAATTACACGTACTCATATTTTCAAAAAGCCTTCACATTTTCTCCTCATTTTGCAACTTATAGACGGTTTTGTGAAAATTCGTGATCGAACTTCACTAATCAAATGTCTTCATTTTTTGTTAAAACTTGATCACAGCTTATGACGTATAATCAATTATTGTCCCTTATTGTCATAAATATTCAGAAAATTAGCCATCCTCATTATCTATCTGATTGATTCTACCGATATACTCACATTCCTTTTTTTTCATAGGAAACTTCACTAACATGTAGTCTCCGATGTTATAATCGCCGATTAAAATTGAACTTAGCCCAGCAATATTCTGAAATTCGATATTGGACGGAAGTTCATACGAAAGTTCCGTCAGTTAAGTCTCTACTCTAGAGTCACAAATAGCATGTTAAAATCGAGCCTGGATTTGCTTTCGAATCCGGAATCCATGTAAATATCATCGACGTCAAGTTGTGCCTTGACTTCGTACTCCACTGTTACGAAATAAAAATGCTGCTATTCGTCATCACAAAAGTCATCATTACGTAAAAGAAACAGCATACTGCCAGTCCCAGAAGTCAGAAGATAACTGATATCTGTCACTGCTAGAAAATGAAAGTCCCCTGGAGCACAAAACAGTTCCCCATACCATAAAGTGACAGGGGACAGTGCCCAGGGGACTACCATTTTTGCTCAATAAGTCATCCAGTGCTAAATCATTTGAAATATTTCGAGAATTGAGAGTCACACGTGCTAACTTACTAACTGGATAAACGATGTATGAAATGATTTAAATTTAATCACATAAAATATTAGAAAAGCTACTACACAACCACAGCGTTCATACGGAAAAATTTGACCTTGAGTATTTTACTTCTAGGTTAAACCAGGGGACTGCTTTGAATTTTTTAGAAAAACAATTTAATTATACTTTTTCATATTTAAAAAGTGCTAAAAGTTATGATCGTATTTTATAAACACACATACTATATTTTAGTTAAACTTATGAATGTTAGAATTAGGTACTGTTATTAGAAAAAAAAAAAATATTAGCCGTGAATCTTGTCATTCTGGAAATGAGACACGACAGGGGACTGTATTTTAGGATGTTTGAAAGACATTTAAATTAATATTAAGATATTACGTTATTATATGCGTTCTGGTGCATCAAGAATAGGTAACGAATTATCGTTTCAGATAGATACAACTCAGTAATAACAACTTTAAATACATCAAATTGGCCCGGGATATCATTTTTCCAATTAGTAGAGAAACACCCGTGTATATATATATATATATATATATATATATATATATATATATATACATATATATATATATATATACAGGGTGGGCCATTTAACGTGACCATCCTAAATATATCCGTTGCTTTTAGAGTCACGAAAAAAATTTCGATAGGTAATTTGACTGATTTTGAAGGGCTGATACAGTGGTCAAAAATTCATTTTTGTCAAGTCCATAGTTTTTGCCTTCTCAAAGTCATCAATGGTTTTTCAAGTGGGAACATGTTTGTTTATTATTGAGACGTTGTAGCTGGTATTCAGACGAATCCAACGACCTATGATATCATGACCTTGAAAATATTTTTCACCGAAATCGATTAGACTTAGAAAATAGAATAGACCATGAAGTCTCGACGTCTCGAGCGCGCGCTCCCGCGCGCGCTCGCTCACGGATGTTTTCGCTGTCATTTTTTTTCAGCGAGTGTGACATTTTTGTTGACTGCTCAGCCTCCCGATAGTTTACCGCGATGGTACGTAGCCTCTAACCTGCACCGGAAAATATGCCATCCACTGGTGAAAACCGCATGAAGATCGGACCATTGGTTAGGAACTTTATCGCCGACAGGCAGAAAACGGACTTTGATTTATAGGTATAGAGAAGATGTTTTATTTTTATTCGAAACATTACATTATAACAAAAAATTGACTATTTTTTACTGTTATAGAAAAATGCAACGCATGAACCATACAAGTACACTGTAAATGCTGCGCAAGGTCTTGGCATGCATGTTTCAGAAAAGACCTTGAGACATTTCTAGTAAATTATCATTTTTTAACATAGATGCCAAATGCATATTAAGTAATTATTACTAATTAAAAGAACAAGAACAAATATTATTACGTGTATTCCTCAGAGGTACGGGTCCTTCCCCTTTTACCATCCCCTCCGTTATTCCTTCCATTCCTTCCGACATTCACAATCCTTCGAAGTTCCCTACATTCCTTCCAGAGTTCTCCCCCCCCCAGAGTGTTAACCGCAGCCACTCTTTCCTAATGCACTACTGTATCGCATTTGCACGAGGGCCCAGGGAAACTGCGGAAAACCTGGGCCGATACAGGCAGATATATTTGGCTGAGTTTTAGTTGTATTACCATCAGAAACTCAGACGAACTGCCTCCCGCTCAGAGGTTGACGCCGAACCAGTGCAAGCGGTCACCGCTCCAAGTATTGGCAGCCTCCAATACTGCTTAACTTCAGTGACCGCCGAGCCCGCCCACCGACCGCGCGCCCACCTCTGTCGGTAAATAAAAACAAATAATGTCAGTTGTTAATTATCCTGATCAAGTAGTTTGAGGTTCCCGGGCATAATTATCGAATATGGATACGATAGGTAGCATTTGTGTCTATCGACGTCACCATGATTGCACAGCCTAATATTTTATGTGCTCGATTTTCGCACAAATCCCCTCATTAAAACATTAATAATTTTATAACAATACGGTGAATCCTCATTTTCACGGTACCGAGGGTTAGTCTGATAATTAGTCGGACGGTACTTGTTTTTTCAGCTCCCTGGTAGCATTTTCTTAGCAGATAATAATATACTGAAAAATGATCGGCAATTTTTCATTAGCGTAATGTAATTAGCCTTTGAGATGCCTCGAGTTTCGAATGTTTCTCTGAAAAACGGTACTGCGGATCATATCCGAACTGCCCAGGATGATCAGCAAACAGATGATAAACTTCCAGAAGAAAATTAAGCTCTTTGGTAGCATTCCGACCTAGTCCCATAACAACCCCTAACAACAATAATGAAATTCCTTAGTCAAATGGTAACGATTGCAGTATTTTTTAGATCATGGCAATATACTCGTTCAGGAAAGTGAATTTTGCATCATTATATTTCAAAGGAGTAAAATTATTATCCAACCTCTTCACATAACTACATCCACCACTTTGTTACCCTTGATTGGGTATGTGAATGGGTAGCTCAATTAATGATGCCGGGAAGTACAGATCAAATCAGTGATCTGTCCGTTCATCCACGCAAACATGAAAACTTATTTGATTTTATTAATTCAGAAAGTTAGATATAAAAATCAACGTGGTATTTTGTCACACATCTATTACAGATTACATGAAATATATTTTAGCCGCTAATTGGCAATTAGTGCGACGTTAAAATGTAAAAAAAAATATACCAATTATGTTGCAAAAGTTATTTATTCGCATGGTTGGAACGGTAAATACTATATTTTCCCAAGTCTTTTCTTCTTAAGCATGCACGCCAAGAGTTTGCAGACCATTCTCAGTGTACTTCTGTGGTTTTTACGTTGTATTTTTCTATAATGGGGATATTAATTTTTGTTATAACAATGATATTTTTTTAATAAACATAAAAAGTTTTTGATCCCATTATTTATAATATTCAACAATTTTGTGTACAACATTTCTCGTACACTTGCATAACAGGTGCATTGTAGTTAGCTATTTCATAAATCGTTTCATTTTTTTCGTACAATTAATTCATGGAAAAAATATAAGAAAACCATTTGCCTGAATTACACGAAATGATTATTATTTTTAAGGTAAAACATAACTTTTATTAGAGCGAAACAAACAACAATGTTTTCGAGGGGATATGTATGACTTGGCACACGTTTTAAAACTTTTTAAAAGTTAAAAAAGTGTGACCAAAGTAATACTATTATATATATATATATATATATATATATATATATGCATCGGAAATTATCGAGTTAAAAAAATCATCGGGAACAGCGATTTTTTCGTAAAAGCATGGAGGTGTCGAGCAAGATACGAATCTTAAGATTCGTATGTTCTCGCTTGGAAGATTCTAGCTGACGTAGACACTTCCGGGTGATTGTGGACGGAAAGTGTAACTGAAGCTTCTGCTCTGTCTCGAAAGCTGTATGTGACTGCTATAAGATGTAATCTCACAAATCGTTTTTACGTATATATCTCCTCTGTGGTCTTGTTCTATCTATTCTGAGCGACTATGTAAGTTTGTATAAATGTATATATATATATACACACACACATACACACACACACACACACACACACACACACACACACACACACACATTTACAGGAGTAGGCGATCAAAGATAACTCACTGTAGCGCACAGATGGACCAAATCCCCAAGGATATCGTTTCACCGTATTTATGTAGCTTGTGATGAAAAAAGAATGACTTGGAACACGTATATATATATATATATATATATATATATATATATATATATACACTATGTGTATGCGTATTATGATAATTACGATTTTCGTATCTTTTTTGACTGTGGCATATCCCTGATTGTGTCCATTCAAGATTTTATTTAAAAAACATGAACAAATCATTGTAATATTATGATAACAAATTTAAATGTTAAATAAATAAAATTTTACCATGAATGAATCAAATAAATTGAGTAAACTAAATTAAAAAAAAAACAAAACTGATGGATGGGTAGTTGGTGTCTGGTTCTGGAGGTACATCAAGTCAAGCAGTATTGTGCAAGGTTAATACTCGGAGCGGTGACCGCTTAGCCGTGCACCGGCTGGCGCATCAACCAGGGAGCAGAAGGCCAATAATTCTGAGACCTTGGGTGTAGATACTTGACTAGAAGCCTGTGCACCAGAGAATTGAAGAATATGGGGGCGTCTATACCGCTATGGATATTCCACAGTTTCTCCGTACTCTTGGCAAATGCGGTATAGTCTAGCTTAAGCCCAGGTGGAAATTGTGTTAGCTTGTCTGAGTTATGACCCAGTAACTGACTGGCCCAATTAAGCTCATACGAACTGACCAATGGTTGCCCCACTATGAGTTAGTGAAGTAATGAATGTTTTGTTATCCAGCCCTCGTTATTCACTGCCCAATCAATTTTTCCCTAAAGATATCGGTGCGTTACATTGAAAATGCCACCTTGTAACTAGGGTGTACTGGACTAGTCAACTACGGTTACGAACGACAAAGTGAGGTTGTGTGACATACGCGTACTATCATCTAGTGGACGACTCATGGCTGGCTAGCCAACTTGAGTTTCAAATGCCCTTGCAAATAATCAGAGGCGAAGAATATGAAACGGATGTAAAGTCGAGTAATGTCAATTCAAAATGTCGTGTCGCCGGTATGTCGTAAAGTATGGAGGGTGCGGAAAGTAATAGATCACGGAACCTGAACGATCGACGAAGAAAGAGTGAGAGAGAGGAGAGAGAAAGAGATGGGATCAGGAGCTCCCCACGTTGTGCCGAACGTGCGAGCAAGAGCTTCAACTCTTTAAGCGTAAAGCCAGAAGGTCCTTAGCCGCGAGCGCGACTCAGCATCAACCTTAATTAACTCTCGAGACAGAGCCGATGTTCGTCTGTGCGGTGGATCGGTAACCGAACGACCGTACATTCATATGTATATATACACGTATACGACGAAAACAGCGAGAGATGCGTGGCGGAAAGAGAAAAGGAGGAAAACGAGTAGGTATATACGACCTCGAAGGAAGCGAGCAAAGAGAGCGGAGGCACTGGCCTGGGTGGTCAGAGATTCCAGTTTCTCGATAATTGGTCCGGGTGTTTCGACACCCGACTACCGCCGATAGCGGCACAAGAGCCGCGGGTCGAGCCACCGTCACCACCACCAACGTCGGAAGCGGCTTTCTCTCTCTCACGCATAACAACAAAAAGGAAACGAAACTATTTTTATAAGGTCCGAACGAAGCGCCGAACGATGTGACGTAAAAGTTATATATGTGCGTAATCCAGACACGCACGGGAAAAAATGCATACACACATAGGAGCCCAAGTGACGAAAGTCGTCCATTGCAGAGAGAGCGAGAGAGAGAGAGAGAGAGAGAGAGAGAGAGAGAGAGAGAGAGAGAGAGAGAGAGAGAGAGAGAGAGAGAGAGAGAGAGAGAGAGGAAGAGAAATATATAAGACAAATAATTAAAAAATCTATGATCAGTAATAAAAAATAACTTGTTGATAAAGATTTTTATTAGTACGACTATTGGTGGAAAAAGGATAAGGTCAGTGTGTAATAAAAAGAGAAAGCACTCCGTACGATGGAAGAGATGGATACATACAAAAATGAATTAATATGATTTTTCGTAAGCTCTGTCGTACTTGATGCCTCAACTTTCAGCAATTTTTTTTTGCGTCATCATTACTGCGTATTGTCACCTACACCAGTTTTTAGTGCCAATAAATTTGATACTCGCTATCCAGATGTTTTATTTTTATTTTGAATACAATAGTAAAAATCAAGGTTTTAACATTTTTTATCCTGGATCCTGATGAAAATCGTCTCGGGTGATGGACAGGGAAAGATCGAGGAGTAGTTTATTGAACGACCTAAGTACACTGAGAGAATACGTGATTCGTCCGCCATATACGATATACAGGGTGGGGCACACAAAGTGTTACAGAGCAATAGCACTCAAACTATAGATCATATCCAAAAATGTTTCAGACCAAAGTTTCAGTGTTTGAGAAGGCCGTCATAGTGGACCACCCTATTTTTTTTTATCCGTGGGGTCGCTGAAGCTACGCCAAGGTTAACTTCACTTTTTTAAATGAAGTCGTACATCTTTTTCAACCATTTTGTGGAGCACCTCAAGCCGCACAATAAAACTCCAGGGGTTAAAATCGTTCAAGGTCATTCAAGATCAGTATCGATGATACAAATTTAAATAGGTGACCTTGAATGACTTTAAACGACTTTGACCGCCTTTGATCTTTTGTTTCCCGTACGGTTCAAATTTTCGGAATAATGCTCACATTCGAACAGCAACAGAGCCGTACACGTTGAGTGTATGCTCGCTGAGAAGTCTGAAGCGTGAGTGGTGGATCCGCAGAGCCAACGGACAGATCGGCAAACTCTAATAAGCCCAGACAAAGCTAAAGAAATTTAAAAAGATCCAAACAGATCCAACCAACCCCAACACTATGCAAACGAAAAAAATCCAAACAGACCCAAACAAATTAAAAAAAATCCAAACAAACCCAAATCAATTCGAATAAATCCAAACAAACTCTGCAGGATTTTTTACGTTATTATGGACGATCTTTCATCTCCTCCACTATCGTATGATATTTGGAAAAAAATCCCAAACACTTTGTAGCAATGACCAACGTATTTTGGACCTTACTGCTTAGTTTTACCGTCTTCTTTTGTTAATTTTGATCGAACAACCATAGCTCAATTCAAACGAATCAACACCCTAAATAGTCCCAGCAATGATCGAGCCGTTTTCTTGCGCGGTTTATTGGTAATTTGCCCTTTTTGCTTTTTTTTTATCTACCAGGGCGAGGCTCACATTTCTTCCGTGGAGAAAATTCACAGGGTATGGAGATCGGACGTAAAAATTCACGAGAGAGAGACAGAGAGAGAGCGAGATGTCATCGTGTGTATACGTTATGTGTGTATATATATATACAGCTGACTCATCTCCTCTAGATGTATATAGCGGAGGGGTGTATCGGTATCGCCCTATGTGTTATCACGTCGCCCTCAGTCTCTCTCTCTCTCTCTCTCTCTCTCTCGCTCTCTCTCTCTCTCCACTCACGTTCCTTTCTCGACTCTTTTACTTTTTTTTCTTCTCTTCTCGCTCATGTTCTCGGAGCCCCCCAGTAGTATACGCGAAACGAGGGTCGGAGGGAGGGGGGAGCGGTGGAACGTTACGTGGCGGATGCGTATAACGTAAATTTGTGTCGGTTCGATGGTGTATTTCGACCCCTCGTTTGTGAAGAGGAGCAAGATCGAATACGTTGTAGCACAGAGAAAGAGAGAGAGGGAGAGAGACAGAGAGAGAGTAAGAGAGAGGGTGGAAGAAGGAAGGAGAATAAATCGGGATGGGGTACACCGAGGCGCAAGGGGGTGGATACGATGTATGGGGCTTACAGCGTTTATTCGTTTGTGAAATGAATGCTGGTTTTGTCGTGTTTCGACCCACGGAAGCATCAACTAGAAGTACCCCTCGCCCTTTACGAGATTACTCGATAGCGCAGCTTTCTTGACCGGGCGCCAGACGCGAATTTCCAATATATATATATATGTAGAGCCTGTGCTGATTGGCGACAGTGTGGCATGAACCGTGTGCAACGACATCCCCAGCTTCTCGGATCACGGCGCGATGTTATGGAAAAGCACGTCTGTGTTAAATTAATTAATAATATTCTGCAGAGTTGTAGAATGTGTTTGCCATTTGTTTTAATTCTTAATATTTGATAGGGTTTGAGAATAATTTTTCTTATGCTCATAAATAACGAATAGTAATCGATATCGTTTTGAGTGTAATTTTTCTCATATTAATGCAGTTTATAATATTCTAAAGTTTGAGAAGGATTCTTCTCATATTAATATTATTGACAATATTCTGAAGGATCTGAGAAGACTTTTTCGTCTCTTCATATAATTAATAATACTCTAAAGAGTCCGATACGAATTTTTCTGTCATTACTATACATTATAACATTCTATGGTCCAAGGGGAATTTTTCGTATATTGATATCATTCGTTCAAGCGAATGAATAAAATAAACGAGCTAATTGATGAAAATTTCAATAAAAACATGAATATTTTTTATAAGTATATTTTTTATCCATTATTATTTTTAATTGTCATTTAGTTATATTGCTGAGAGAAATAAATAAAAATTATCAATTCGTACTGACAATCAATAAATATTCAAGAATTGAACAGAATAAAGAGCAAAGTAAAAATAAATTTTTTTCTTCGCAAGATTGAAGACTACTTCTTTTACATAGCTCTGGGACTATATAAAGGTGGGATGCTGTGGCGTCTGCCGTTCGTTAAACTCTAATAATTTTATTTACGCATGAATTCCTGGAGCGCAAAATCGATCACGTGGCTACGGAGAAAGAAGAAATTTCATCACGCAAGGCGTTGAAATCCAATTCTCAGTGTACGGTATATCCCTCGACTCATCCTACATATATATACGATTTTTTGCGTGCTGATTTTACCGCAAAGGTATAGCTCCCCCTCTCTCTCTCTTTGAATTTGTTTCGTCGTACCTCTCTCCCTCTCGCTCTTATTCCTCGGGGTATATGGTGCGAGAGGGCAAAGCGAGTGTCATCAAAAAGTGCGAAAGCTTAATTGGGAGAATTGGATCTTTCGCTTGGTCGCACGCAATCAGATGATCTCGTCGCGCGCGGATGAGTCTCCGCTGCCGCTTTTATGCCCTGCCGCGTCGCGCACTCGCCGCGAGAGGATTCATGGTTTGGAAATTTTACGACGTCGAAGCTCGAAGCACCACACGACAAGTATTTCGGACCGCCGTAGATAGGATTCTTTTCAGCCATTTATGTTTCACCCACATAAATGTATTTTAAAAATCTCGTTGTCGGTGAACGATCACGGCATAAAATTCAAATAGTCCATCTCGTCACAGTAGAAAAGTCGTTTTGTCCTCATTGCCATCGCGCAACTTCATACTTGCCTAAAATTTCGAAAAAAAACATCGAAAAAACGCGCACATATTATCAGCTAGATGAGTGGAAAAAATAGCTCGATATTTAAGATTTTTATTTTCCTGGATATCACCGATGTTGGTATGCGTGTGTGCGTGTGTGTGTGTGTGTGTATTAGGGTGTGCGGAAAAAATCGATACTTTTTTTTTCTGTTGCATCCACAAAAAAAGGTGAATTAAGGTAAAAAATGAAGAATGCGAAGGAGTGGAATGAAAAATGAAGAAGAATCGAAGGAGAGCTCAAACAAAAATTATATCGAATGGCGCATTGCATTTGAATATTTTCCATAAGAATAATCCAGGAAAATGTTGGGATTTCTGAATGTGGGAGTGCAACTCGTCAGGAAAAAATCACACAAAGATGTCATTAACATATTCTCATGGAGAATTGAATTTCCAACAAAAAGTTTTTACGAAAAATTAGCTCAGAACAACCGTTCAAGTGGAATCGCTATCTGAAATTGAATTAACAGAAAAATAATAATTCAGAAGGCTGTAAAAATCGAATTTATCGCTTGACGAAAAAACTTTTTGGATTTTTTTTTTGTAGAGAATGTTCTGCTCTAACATGCAATTTGCATGGAATCGTTCTCAAAATATTTTTCTGATACAAAAAAGAATCAAGTACAACAAGAAGTATAAAAGAAACGACGTCCATCATTGATCGTGTTTCGAAAAGTTTTATTGAATTAATTTGATTTAATAAGATAAAATGATTTATTTTTACATTATAATGCTTGATAATCATCGTTTCTCTTTTTAAGGGTCTGTTTGTTGCAATTAGGGTATTTCTGTCGATGATTTTGCACAACGCCCAATAAATATTGTAGCTGCTCTTCGTTTTTTGTTAATGAACCGTTATATGCTTCTATCAAAGTGATACCACGTTCAGCTACGTTATTAACTACTTTTGGATTTAAAAAAATCTAAGCAACTCAAATAAGTGGCATTTTCCGGCCATAATTCAATATTTACTCTCAAAAAATCATGAGGTAAATTTAATTGCTGGAAAAGAAATAAGGATTCTTGAGTAACGCAATCGCTTATATCTTCTTTCAGCACCATTTTCCAATCGTTTTTTTCAACAATTACTCGCTCGGAAGGATTTTTGGATTGTTCTCGAGATTACAGAGCTTTTACCATTTTTGCTTTCACACTTATCGGCACAGCATTGTCAAAAAACGACAAAGCAACAATTTTCTCGTTAAAGTACCACAAGTGACTAGCTAATCTTTTCGAGGCAGCCTCCCCTACTACAGGATTCACTTCGCAATAACGAATGAAATTTTGTAGCAGTGACAGATTTTGATTCGGGGGAAAAATGTCGCGGTTTCCCGTTCGTGGCGCTAGCGTGAAGCTTGTAATTTTGCACTACGAGCTACCGCATGCTGCCGCCAGGTGGCAGCGTGTGCTAGGGCGCGCACGCCGCTTAAATAAAAAAATTAATTTCAGACAGCGATACCACTTGAACGGTTGTTCTAAGCTAATTGTTCGTAGGAACTTTTTTTGTAGGGAATTCAATTCTCTATCAGAATATCCTAATGACATTTTTGTGAGATTTTTTTCTGAAGAGTTTTACTAAGACGTTCAGAAGTGCCAATATTTTCCTGTGTTATTCTTATGGAAAGTATTCAAATGCAATGCGCCGTTCGAAATAAATTTTTTTTTGAGCTCTCCTTCTAGGATTCTTCTTTTTTTTACCTTAATTCACCTGTTTTTGGTGGATGCAACCGAAAAAAAATATATCGATTTTTTTTCCGCACACCCTAATATATATATATATACATATATATATATATATATATATATATATATATATATATATATATATATATATATATATATATATATATATATATATATATATACCACCCCAAATATCTCCGTTGCCTTCAGAGTGACGAAAATTGTCATAAAAATGAGGTTATTTGATTGATTTCGAAGGGCTGATATAGTGGTGAAAAATTAATTTCTGTCAAGGCCATAGTTTTTGCGTTCTCAAAGTCATCAATGGTTTTTCAAATGGGAACATGTTTTTTTTATTAACACATTGTAGGTGATATTCAGACGAATCCAACGACCTATGATATCATGACCTTGAAATGATTTTTCACCAAAATATTTTGGGTTTGTTTTCGTCACTCTAAAGGCAACGGAGATATTTGAGGTGGTCACGTTAAATGGTCCACCCTATATATATATATATATACGAGAGAGCGAGAGAGAGCGAAAAAGGAGGAATACCGCGTGTTGCTGCACGCCGGGCATCGAGCACAGGGCAACTTTATACGCGCGATTCCGAGGTGTCGTCCTCATTCGGTGCACACTCCTTTATGGTTTTTCCACAACGACCAAACCCAAACATACATGTATATAAATATAAAAATAAATAAATATATACACTCTTCCTTATTTTGTAACAAGTTTATTTTGTTTGTTTTTATTGTTAATTCCGATTCGTTTCGGTTAGTTCTGAGTTCGTTTGGGTAGGCTTGGGTTAGTGTTTACTTTTGTTCGATGAAGATTTTTTTTCTATTAGCTTGAGTTCTTTGGGTTTCTTTTGGTTTTTTTGGGTTCGCTTGGTTTTTTCGTTACTTTGAGTTAGTTTCAATTCGATTGTGTTTTTTTGGGGGGTTTGTATCGATTCTTTCAGGTTTTTTTCTTGGTTTATTTGGTTTGGTTTCGTTTTTTTTCGGGCTACTTTGGGTTCTTTGGGTTTGTTCTGGTCTCGTAACTACGTTAATTCGAACGCCCGCGTTACAATTTTTCACGCAATTACGCCTCGAAGTCGCTCATCTCGAAATAACGCATTATTTTCATGACGGCACTGTTGTGGAGGAACACGTCAAGTTTTACCATTTTGCCGCGCGTCTAACGATGTCGATGCTTTTTGCCCGCTCTCGTCGACGGTGATGCATCGCGCTCAACGTTGGCTTCGTAAACAAGAAAATGTGCCTACGTGTCTCTCTCTCTCTCTCTATATATATATATATATATATATATATATATATATATATATATATATATTCACGTTCCTGGGTACACGACGTTTCACTTAGCTCTAGCAAAATGTTCGGAGAGTGTAATGCTGTTCGATACACAATATATGTATATATATATAAAGAAGTATGTATATATAAGACTCCTCCCCGTGAGATGTATTTCTCATACATTCGTCCGATACACACGGCTGATATGACAAAAAAAGTGGAATCGTACGGCAGTACGCCGTGTTGTCCGCGTCGTGTTGTCGCGGCCGGACCTCGTTGCGCCCTCGTCGCAATCCAATTCTCGTCTTCCAACTCTTTCACTTCGCGGAAAAATAACGGGATATTGCAATTATTAATCATATTTATTGAATATCCTCAATATAATTGATGTTTTTATTTCGCAAGTATGTATATATGGGCGACTTTCCCGAAATCAACATTTTGCAGGACACCGAAATTTATAAACTAAAGTATTGAACTTTTTCATATCAAAATTGCAATTCAATTCAGTTCTAATAGATATAATATAAGTCCCTATGGATTACACTGCTTTTTCAGTTTTGAGATTTATCATGATCGAAAGAAGTAAGACCAGAGGAATGATGCAAACCTTTTTCTATCCAGTTTTTATTAGTTTATTAATATCTTATTCTCATTTACCTTTTAATATTGATCCCGCTCTTTTTGTTGCAACTTTCCTATTTCTACAGGATCTGGTGGTACAGAACTCGCATAGATTTGCTACTGGTCGAGTGTCGGATGGTGAATGTGGAGGATTTACCTTCAATAGCGGACGTATAAAGGCCTTTTTCCATATCGATGGAAAATATGACAGATCCAAGCAGTTGCTAAAGGGCCAGCTAGTACTGATAATAATTTCGGAAGTAGCAACCGGATTATGAAGAGTGAAATACTATCAGAACCTAATGTGTGTGATGCTGAAGTATGATAGCCAATGACTCTTTCCACATCCTCTAGGGTAACTAGTGAAAACTCGAAGTGTAACTGGCCAAGCGGTTGTTCCTGAATCACATTCATGAGTGTTCTGCGATTCTGCATGAGGTTATATAAAAATGATTCTCTTAGATTATTGATATGTCGCTATTGAAAGAAAAAAGTCTCCGTAGAAAAAGACAAGCTGGAAAAGTCTTTCGTATCCCCATTTTCCAGCTTCTCTTCTTCTACGGAGACTTTTTTCTTTCAATAGCGGCATATCCATAATCAGAGAGAATTACTTTTATGTAACCTCATGCATATCCACACATGCGTAACCAATATGGTGTCATTCCTCCGGCGCATCTACCATGCCACTGGATCTCGCGTATCGGACGGAACCCAGAGGAATGTCGATTCAAACGGGTTTTTATGCACAGCGCGGAATGCTACGTTTTTCTAACCTCAAAATATGGCAGTGAATAGGTATCTAAAAGTTCCACTTAAACAGGTAAAGAGTGTTTTATTTGATTGCAAAATGATACAGTTAAGAATTACTAGTGGAATGACTTCCTGGCCTGTGACGCCTAATCCAGTAAAAGAGATCAAAACCCAGCACTTTTTAGCGTCGAATATTAATTTTTGACTGAAGTTTTGCACCCCTATTTCTTCGGGTTGGGGCGAATTGAGGGGCAACATCTGATTGGGGTTACTTTCAGTATACAACCATCTACCTTCGGGCAAAAATTCATATTCTACGCTAAAAAGTGCTGGGTTTTCGTCTCTTTTACTGGATTATAGGAAAGAAGATAAACAGGAGAAACGGAACGGCTGAAGCATCGAGGTAAGGAAAGTGTTGCGAAAGGAAAGACGAAAATAAGAAAAAGAGAATCGGATGTGTGTTAGGGACAGCAGGATTATAAAAGAAGATGAATATAACAAATAAAATGAGAGTACTCTCGTGACTACTGGCCTCACGATAAAGGAAAGCAAGAGGGATAGTAAAAGGAAATACAAAAAAAGAGAACAAGGAAAAGAAAAACAAAAGAAAAGGGTTACATATTAAAGTATTTTTTTCGCAGATGGCCGCGTTTTGTGGGGGCATACATAGGGCCCTTCTGAAACATCGGTAAATTACAATGGCGCTAAATAAAAAATAAGTTACGATCGATTATTATACACCGCGATAAACGAGAATAAAACATTTCGTGCAAGTTTAGTAAATATAGACCGTTTTACTTTTTCTGAAATGTCACGGCCACGAAAATTCTTCTGCTAGTCACATTTTTCCAAGTTTTATCATTAATGTTCTCTTCAAACATTCGCTGACCCTCCATTTTCATTGTCATTACGGAATCTTTAGATTTTTGACACCCATGAGCAGTTTATATCAGGCATCTAGAGTTATTTAGTGTCTACATTCTTAGACAGAAATGTGGCCAGCGTGACATCTCGATAAAGCGCCGTATAAATGAGACAATTTTGAGAGTCGTCATTCTTCGTTAAAAGTTCGGTAACTTGGCTTAAAATTTTACCAGTATACTGGGATGTATTTGTACTTTATTTTAGACGAAAATAAGTTAATTGTTAAATAATTGGGTTCGTGAAGGGAATGCCTTAAGATTTTATAATTCATCAAAAGTAGGTTAGTACCCGAGTCAAAATTTTCGAGTTGCTTTCAACCCGCGGAATGAAGGCCTCCTTCCCCGAACAGAGGTCCGCGGTAGCGGATTATCAGGTATCCAAATGAGGGTACGATGTACGGAATATTATTATGTTAGAGCCTCTGTTGAACCCCCTAGATGGCATATACGGGACTTTAGGCTGAAAAGGGCTAATGTAGCGCGCAACTGAACCTACGAAACCTCGGGTGGGCCTGACCGAGCGTTCTCCTAGAACCCACTAGCCCTCCTTTCAGCATACTGTAGGTCCGCCGTATGCCCTCCGGACCCTCCATTCAATCTATTGTATCTGTGCCGTATACCCTCCGGACCCTCCTTTGAGCCTACTGTAGGCACTCCGAATACCCTCCGGACCCTCCATTCGACCAACTGTAGGCGAACCATATACCCTCCATTCGGCCTACGGCAAACGTACCGTGGACCCTCCGGAACCTCCATACCCTAAGAGTATCGTAGACGTGCTTCAAATATACAGGTAGCAATATTTTTTAAATTTCTATACGATTATTTTTGCCGTACATGAACGTACTAACATAGCGTAAGGTAATGAACATCTTAATGAACTATCTTAACTAAGCATATATTTTTTTCTTTGCCATCCGCCGTGATCAACCATCAAGGAGACCCGTGATCTTATCAACAAAAAAAACAAAGAAAAATAAACAAAATGTTAATAAAAAAAATAGAATTGAGTTAAATCCCATACAATACATATCGTGACGACATAGGCAAATTAAATTTTTTAAACATAACATAAATACCATAATCGATAATGTAATGCTTCATAAACATTTTAGCAATATGTTAATGCTTCATAAACATTTTAGCAATTACTGATAAAGTTTTCTTAATATCACGATAGTATAATCAGTCAATACGGGAGACCCTTTTATCAGCCATTCTGTTGATTCTTAAGTATGAATAGAGGAAATTGCGTTTCTTTGCGCATAGTAAAACAAAAACACCGTGAGTGTCACCAAACAAATGTAGGTAAAATAATGAAGCATTTGACTGACTACATTTGGTGATACTCGGTTCTCTCGGAAGTTTGAGGATCTGGAATACCCATTCTCCCAAGTCCCATCTGGAATACCCAACTCTCTTATCTGCACGAGTGCCATAGAACGGATAATATGTCACTTATACGGGGAGCGGCATTAGAAACCGTAGGCGTCTTTATGTCAATTGATCATCACTCATTTATGGGAACGCCGATAAAATCAATGGAACTAGAGTAAGTCTGGATCAAGCCTTTTTCCACGAATCACCTATAAAATGATTATAAACCGATATTGAGAAACATTGATTACTTGCGCATTTAAATGTTGCACTGATCATTTAATAAAGTGATGATATATTTTTACTTTTCGTGTAGTTTTTTTTAACATCCATCTGTACAGGGTTCTTCTCCCTTGACACATACCCCATATTCCAGTTTATATCCCCACCTTGCGGCCGCAGCCGACTTCCCCCTCTGTATCGCATTCACCATGACATTTCCGCCATGGGTATAGGGAAACTGCGGAAAACCTATACCAATACAGCCGGTCCCGAGTTCGCTTCCCAGTCTCGGAGCTAGTCGCGTTTCTTCGAGAAATAACTCACAGGCTACAGTCATTCTCACACGACACACACACACGTACCGGTCCGTGTGCGCGACATCCATGTACAACTGGAGCAACGTCACGCCCGTGTTTTTATTTTTCTCCGGAGCTACGAGACAGCGATTCGAACCCGTGACCTCCCGATGTGCTGATTTCAGAGGCAAGCAGGCTAACCACTAGACCAGCACATCGGTATGTTTTGTGTACCTAGTATTTATTCATCATCTGTCAGATGGCGAAACAACTAACAATGCATATTTATTTATACCATTATTCGATAATAATCAGCAAAAACGTATTTATTTCTGCATTGAGCGGGCTACCGATCAAGCCAGAATGAAGTGTTGATGGAGGAGATAACGAATTCGGGCTCAAAGCAGGTTAGGTGGGGTCGAAGCAACAGATTTGAGATCGAAAGCAGGTTAAGGAGGCCTGTGTTCTGCACGTTCAATTGGTACTGGGCATCGAAAAAAGATTTGGAAGGGCTAACAGAGGCTACACTGGATCAAATTGAGGCCTCTCCATGGCAGTATAGCAGTGAACTCGACAAATAGGGTCTCGTAGGTTCAACGGAGACCGGCGGTTTGCGCATTACAAAGGAAATGGTTTCTGCGAATGTTCAGAGGAGGCTAGAAATTTTGACTCGGGTGGGTGGACACCTACACAAGCCGACTCGATTGTATGAGTACGCAATCAAAACAAAGCACACACGCACACACCGAGATCACTGACCGTCAAAACGCACCGAGATCTCCCACGAGTTTTCGATAGTCAGGATGAAGGGAAAAGGAGTCCCAGCGACGCGCTAGATATTAGATCTATCGAGCAGAACAATAGCAATATATCGAGTGGAGAGGGCAGCACCGTGACGCCACCGACAACGATATCGACCGAAGATCCAGGTTTTTGATCTCACAAGTTTTCTTAATGTTGTGATACACTTTAAACATACACCACGACCGAGACAATCATCACAATCAGCACATACGTATACACTGGCACCGTGGATATCATACATCCCTTGCATTATATCGAGACAAAAGGGCGGGATAAATAAATCCAACGTTTCAAGTATCGACAACTTACTTAAGTCTGCACTTATTTATTCCCTGATCGAGTCCCAAACCTTACCAATTTAAGTGTGGCGATATTCGAACCGCTACAACATACACGTACAAATATATATTTAAATTTATACCCTACCGGCAAAAAGGTTTCGAACACTTCAAATAATTGCCAAATTACATTAGAATAATACAATTTATTTTATAAAGCCATATAGTAGCCTCGTGAAATCAGAAATCAAATGAATGTTTTAAAACGATGGTTTTTTTCGGCTCTCTCCTTAACGATGGAGACGTACTTATCAACGTCTCAGTTCGGGTAGCGGTCACCCGATCTGTTCATACAAAGACGATAACTACTTACATGAGCATTACAAGCTGGCGAGCCGGTGAGCTCCATGGCTCGGCAAGGGTTCGACGTTTCGACCATCGAGGCGCTGATTACTTCTCGACAGACTTCCAAACCCGGAACATCTTGTAATCTCTACTCGTGGTATATGCTTTACAAAGAGAACATACTTACGTATGACGGTATGCGATTTTATACTATAAGGTGGTTGGTTCAATAATCGTCACCTTAAGCAAATCACTCGACTTTGCCAATTTATATAGCTCAAGGGAGCGTACACAAATTATGTAACGCCAAGTATTCCAATTATTGACACCCCCTCCCCTCCCCCACGTACCAGCACCGTAACGCCTGGCCGGAACCCCCTCCATTCCGTTACGTAACGAGTGTTTTGTCGTCAATAATTGCGATTTTTTCATAGACATAACTAATCTTAACTTATGAAAGGATCGGGTGTATACTCATTTTATGAAATAAGTATATATTCATCTAGTTTTGTACCAATTTTTATGAAAAAATCTTTAAAATTAACCGAGATATATGCCTTGATTTGACGACGGAAAAAAATGTTCCTTGATTGTCCCATCGATATCTTTATATTACTTATATGCTTATTCATGAAAGGTGATCCATAAATAAAAAGTCAACAATTTATCGATATCTATACAGACGTAGCTATCGTTATGCGTAGCCGTTTTTTATTTTGGTTTTTTTACAAAATGCTGACAGTTTGGACATTTTTTTAATTTTCGAGGCCCTTTTTTGTATTCAAGCAGTCTTTAAAAACAGTAATTATCGAAATTTAAAAAGTCGGCTATGTACAACCTTAATCACAGCGATTACAAAAATGTCAAAAAAATTTTAACCGGTTGATAAGTTTTTGAGCATCCACTTGGACAAGGTTGAAAAAAAGTAGTTCTGAGAAAACGTGTTCAAACTTTTCGCGCCATTTTTTTAAATATAAAGTTGTTTTTTTTCTAGGATATTGATACTTAGTATATTAAAGTATCTAATCGAGGTCGATATGACAGTTCTTCATCTTCATTATATTTCACAAAATCATAAGCACCTGCACTTCAGCTATTGTGAACGATGATGCACCTGTAGGGACTAAGGGCACAAACCGGTCGCGCTGCCAGTTCTCACCAAAGTGACTGTAACTCCGTCAATTTTCGAACTTCGTGAATAAAAATGTTGCCAAATTGTTTGTTCAAAATTTTGTTAAAAGCCAGAAAATGTTTGTTAAAATGTTTGCCTGGGGAAAGTGGAAAAGGTACTGTGCAAGTGCACTGTGACTTCCCCCCTTAACTGACGTTTCATATGGAAATCTGTCAACTTTCCGCGGTAAAATTGCGCGTGAGTTTTAAATTAAAAACTTGAACATGCAGAAATTTTGCTATTTTGCAGTTCTAAAATCGTGACGTAACGCAAACCGCAAATGAGGATTACTGATGCGAGGATTCTTCAGATAGGGGCCATCCATACGTCATCGATTTTTGCTTATTTTCGACCCCCCCCCCCCCCCCCCAAATCATGCTATCCTTCCTATTGTCATAATCCAATTATCGTTACCGTCATCCAGCGACCAGACCCCCCCCCCCCCATTTTGAAATGACGTAATTTATGGACAGCCCCATAATGCTTTTTACGGACCCAATATTCATTTTCCGATTTTTTATAAATTAATATTCGATTGATAAGATTTTTTTGCTCACATTGTCCCAGTTATCGACGGTCGTGGCGATTAATCGGCAAAGTGTTTATATTTCTGAACCGTTAATTTCCAAATATGAAAACGTGGAAATTAGCATAAAACTATAATTTCCTATGCTGAACGCAAAATTAAAATCCTTATAATCACTTGAAGACAATCTTACCTCACGCAAGTCCCCAGGCATCCTTAAATCACCCGAGATGTGACACGGTTCACATTAACCTCTTAATGAAGGATGAGGCCGAAATGACAGATAGACGTCGTAGTTGAATATATCTAATTTTATTGTTATTGAATACGTATACTTACGTGTGTAATAATGTCATACAACATAGTAAATCCTTCCTGGGAGCTATTATATGACAGATCACAGGCACGAAGGACTGATTTTTATCTTAAAATACTTATTTAATGTGTGAACATAATGATCACTAGGACCTTAACGACCACGGGGTCGACCACCTTAGTACTTTAATAAATATAATATTTTGCTATCCACACATAATGCGTTTCTTACAGTTCAGAAGTGGGATAATAGAGATGTTTTGGAAGAGAGATATTGTGAGATGAAATTATCGGTATAAAGATGTTTTGGATGGTACATGAGATTTTGTAGAATACATATATTTAAGAATAGATAACTTTTAGATACGAAAGATTGTGGAACGGATATATTTAAAAGCACTAATATTTCAGAACTGAATTATTGTGGCATTGCGATCTTGACGAATAGAGACGTTTCTGATCAAACCTTCTCCAGAACAAAGATATTTAAGCAGAGAGATGTCTGAGAATAGAGAAATAAAGAACAGAGTTGTTCTGCCGAGACGACTTCTCGACATACACCGGCCCCGCGATTGTATGTCACCGCGAAGAAAGGAGGAGATAATCGAGAAGACGGCGTGAACGCTCTCGTGAGCGATCTCGCGGCAAGTATGATCGGTGGCGTTCACCGATAGATCTACGCACTCTTAGTGATAGTCATCCTTCGAATTGGCAGGGAACCTCTCAGAAATTGATTGAGACTGTGGCGATCATTGCAGAAAAGCAAGGACCACAGAGCGCAATGGAGGGCGAACGGTCAATTCCGCTGTTTAGCCCATGCCAAACGAATCAGAGGGTTGAAGTATGGATTCCGAAAGCGGAGGAATGGGAAAAAATTGAGTGGGGTGATACAAACCACTGCCGGAAAAGCTCTCTACAACGTTAGCATGGATGAAAACAAATAATGAAAGTATGATAAGGTACTTTTTCGAGAAAGCAGCACTCGTGAGGGCATGTGTTTTTGGGGAAATGGACACTGAAGATTGTATTGCACAGGGAATCTGCGATCAGTCCTTGGAAAATACCATCATGCACAACGATTTTCAGACGCCCGAGGTACTACGTATCATTGTGAGCAAAACGGATACTACAACGAAGAAGTGTGTCGATATTTGTCCTGGCAGGAAGGACTACAAACATGCACGGCAAGATTCGAATGGGCATAATAAGTGAAAGCCTACGTGGGTCCTGCGCGACGACCAAAAGGAAAAACGAGAACCGAGTCAATCGTCAGGATGACCTCCAAACAAACTGGCAACTACGCGGTGTTTTCACTGTAACGAGGTGGGGTATTTATTGCGGCAATGTCTGAAAGTAAAACACGTGCGTAGTATCGGTATGGGACAGAGGATTGGGGATATACGACTACACGACGCAGTCCTCAACAGTACTCCGTTACGATAGTACATCGATGGTGGGGTTGAATGCGTCAATCGGAAAACAGCCATTCGGACAAGATGCAATTGGACTTGCAGCCTATGGAAGTGATTCTCCGAGGGTACAGTGGCGGAGAGGTTCGTCCGCCCGGTATTAGTTAGGCAAATATGAAAGTTGACCTAGCGGAGGTTGACGTACCCGAGTAGAGATATTGTCAGGCTGGCCTGATATTTGATCTGCGCCTAATCACGTTGTAGTACGGAGGCCTTACTTAAGGTATGCCTCAATTTGCCTGATCAAGTTGGGGTCAGGCGGTGGTCGAGCAACCGGACTTGCTGCTTACTTCAATTCGCTCGACCCGGCTATAGTTGTAGCCGATATCGAGTAACTGGACTTACAGCTTACTTCAATTCGCCTAATCCATCTAACTTCAAGCAATCATCACGTAACTGGACGTCTACAGTTCAGCGCTAAAAACGTGCCTAACCTCATCTTGTCAAATGCTGCACAGACACGAGAAAAGCACGAGACATATTATTTGTTATAAATACCGGTAGATGGCGAGTAAATCTTCGGCTAGAATGAGTTGCTCTCTCTGGGGTTTTATCTTGTCTATGGTCCTGCTGGTTTTGTGGAGAGCCCGTGTGTTTTACCGGGGGGAGAGTGGGGGATTTTTCCGGGACTATCTGGGATCGTTCTTTTTACGCAACGTGCTTCAGGTCTTTTCAATCCGTTTAACTTTTCATTTTTATTATTTGGAAGTAATTTCTTTAAGAGCACAATAAACGTCGTCAATACAGTGAGATGTGAGACCTTAGTTGATTACCCCTTTTGTGTGCCCCAACATTATTTATCACTTTATACATTTTTACATATAACATGTACGTTGTGAATAAGATGGAGAAACAAAATCGGAAGAAAATTGTGTAACCACTGCGTCTGCGTGAATGGCGGGCTGTAAATAAGGAAAAACAACGAAGAAAGAAATACAGCAGCAGGTTAGTATACCAATTCATTTTTATCAAAGAGTTACAATTCTTAAATCTATAAATATAAATTAGATAAAATGTGACTATAAATTAACCATACGCCAAATTAGATATGCATTGGTTAAAATATTTATTAGGCAAATATTTAAGAGGCAAATTAAGGTAGTAGGTGCGCAACTAAGTTTCCGGGTTTTTTTTACCAATAAAAAATCGAAAATTTCAAGACAAATAGGAAAAATGGTTCATTCGAAGTATTGTCCTTCGCTATTTACACACTTTTCCATCTCTCTGGCAAGACATAAATACCGCGACGATAAAAAGACGCGTCTTTGGACTGAAGCCATTCGTCCAACCAATTTTTTAATGCATTGTAATTGGCCAAGTGTAGCCCACCCAAGCCATGCGCCATCGACCGAAACAAGTGATAGTCTGAAGGGACCAGGTCCGGTGAATACGGCGGGTGCGGTAGCAGATCCCATTTCAGTGTTTTTGTGGTGTCTTGGACGATGGAACTGCGATGGCACGGAGCGTTGTCGTGCTGCAATATCACACGTTTGTGTCTCGTGTCCCATTCTGGCCGTTTTTTAAGCAATGCGTGGTTCAAATTGATTAGTTGTTATCGGTGGCGATGCCCATTGACAGTTTCGCTCGGTTTCAGCAGCTCATAGTACACGATTCCTTTCTGGTCCCACCAAACACAGAGCACTGTCTTTTTTCCGAAGCGATTTGGCCATGCCGTCGATGTTGACGCTTCGCCAAGTGAAAGCCACGATTTTCTGCGTTTGGAATTCTCGAAATATATCCATTTTTCATCGCCCGTAACAATTCGATGCAGGAAACTCTTTCTGTTCTGCCGCAAAAGCAAAATTTCGGAAGTGGCTCTTCGATTTTCCATTTGTCTCTCAGTCAACTCATGCGGCACCCACTTTCCTTCTTTATGAATTTTTCCCATGGTGTGCAAACGTTTCGAAATACATTGCCGAGTCACATTTAATGCCTCGGAAAGTTGATCTTCTGTTTGAGTGTCATCTTCATCCGATAACGCTTGCAGATCGGCGTCCGCAAATGTTTGTGGTCTTCCCGAGCGCTCATTGTTTCCAGTCTCAAAATCGCCACTTCTGAACCGCTTGAACCAATTTTCACACGTTGTTTTTGATGGTATATGTTCGCCGTATGCCTCCTCAAGTAACCGACGTGCTTCAGCTGCTGTTTTTTTAGGTTGAAGCAGAAAAGCAATGCTTCCTGAAAAGGCTGTTTATTTGGCCCAAACTTTGACATTTTCGAGGTTAGAAAAAGGTCATTGTGTTGTGATATTTGTTTATATTACGACTGGGTATTCTTAACAGATGTCCAAGCTATAGACATCCAATTTCAGACCTGTATGCCGACTACATGTGTCGCTAGCGCCATCCATGTGTGAAACCCGGGAACTTAGTTGCGCACTTTGTAAAAAAGAGAGAGAAAGAGAGCAAAGCGTGTTGCGGCTGATGTCCGGCTAATGGACGGGAGCATCTTCAAACACCTGAATGCCGGAGGATCTTACCATTACCTCGCAGCGATTAGCGCTCTGTACAAGGCGCCGAGGGTGTCGAAGAGGCCCTCTGCTGAGGGTGCTCGATATACAACGATGGATCGAAAACATCGATGTGTACTATTCGATGCATCGAATGAATTCGATGTATCGATTCCTCTCGATGTTTAACGATGCATCGAATATTAGAACAAAGAAACGTCTTGCTTAAACGAAACGAACGCACACACTGTACACTCTCACTCAAATTCGGTTTTCTAGGCTGCGTAGGCTCTGTTCTCTTAAGCTTTCCTTATATCTTCTTATAGAAGAATGAATGAATGTCCTCTTCGATGTTGACGATAAGACGATATACGTCATTGAGTTCTCGGCCCTTGTTGAGGAAAATGTGTGGCAAAAAGAAGAGGAGACACGGCTCAAGTAGAAACCACACCTGGCCGAGCTGCGTCGGCTACACCGAGGATTCAGGGTCCAGCCGCCTCTCTAGGGATTGTTTCGCAACCCCAGGTTCCGCACCTTTGCCAAGAAGCGTTCCTATACAATAAGAAGGATATCTTTGTTCAATATGTGGTGACGGCATTTGAGTTCCAAGCTGATTTTTCGGATTTTCGGGGTGAACACCTTTTCCGCCGCAATGAAGTCTATCACGCACTGAACACAGGATGCCTATCTCCTCGCTTCATTGATCATATTCTGAAGCTGTCAAACGCGCAGCCGAGTCTTAACCGCAGCCTCAACAGCCGCGTCATACACAGCTCAGTTCAAGCTGAGGAGATCAGCAGTCAGAGGAAATTCCCCAGTGATACTCTCCCTCCTTGTTCTCTAGTCCTCTGTCAAATCGACGCGCCGGGAACCATCTTGAGGCCGTCCGGCAGTGCTCCGCACCGAACGCGCGGAAGAGTGCCTGCCCAACAGCCCTGGTAGCTCGTAGCCTTGTCGTCGCAAGCGGGCGGACTGGTCTAACAGATCTTGTTGCAGGAGGTGAGCAAGCTCTGGGTGCACTTGGCTCCACAGGGCCTGCAACCTCGCCATGTACCCCCGCCGCGACGGTACGCTATCCCTTCAGCTGCGGGTGAGGTCCTCCTTGAGTTCCTCCGTCCACTCGAGGTGCCGTTTTTGAGCCGTGATCGCTGCCGTGGATCCTATCCGGGTGCCCTTCATAACTGATCCTTAGTCCCCATCCGAGAGGAACCGGTTGTGATGCTTGACTAGGCTTGACTAGGTGTTTGTGGAACTTAGTTTTCGGTATGCTGGGTGGTTGGCCTGGTATGCCGATGGCAATTGCGAGGGAGTTATGCTCCCCCGGGCGATGGGCAACGCCAGCTTCCCTACGCCAGTTATTGTTATTATTTATTATTATTAATAATGTAATTATCATTAATGTATCGTCGTTCTGATTATTACGGTCGTTGTCATGATTAATTGATTACGAAAGTAATCATCCAATATCGTCATGAATTAATAAACATTAATCCAACGAAAAAACGTTTTTTGCTCGAATTCGCTCCTCGAGTGCTGAACTTAAAAGTCTACGCCGATTTTCGTCGGAAATTCATACGCACAAAATCCTCGTACGAATCAATTTCGAATGCCTCATTCCGATCCATTTCTATATAATGATGAAGTCGTCATAATACGTGTGCCTCCGAAAATTGAATGAACGAATCGCATATCGGACGGCTGGATCGCAACTGAGATCGGTAGATATACAAAATCGAGTTTTTTTTTGGCTACTCGTGAATTCCGATGTATGATTAGCTTAATTCGATAAGTGTTGTACGTGCCGAGTCCGTGGCGGGCTCTTCTTCTCGATCACTTCCTGTCTATTATTTGATCGAGCATTAATCGGGTAGGTGAGGTCTTTCTCGATCTTCTTTCTCGTAATATAATGCGCTTGGGAATCGATGGTGAGAAATAACTGGTGCTGCCGGGAGCAGCGAGATGTTTCGGGGATGGCAGCGGCGGGGAGAAAAAATAAAAGCCAAAGAAGAAGTGTACGAGGCAACCGAGGCAGCTGTCGTTGCCGAAGAGTTCACCTGTTGGTCTCGCTTTGATTATGGGAACGCTTTTAAAGACCCGAACCTACACATAATTGTAGTCGACCTCAGATTACATCTATGTATGCATATAAACGTATATATGGGGAAACGGGAGTTTGAAAACAGTCGAGTCCATGGATCGTCTTGAAAAAAGTATTTCTCCATGTACTTATATGTACACCTGAAGGTATGTACACTACCGGCGAAAAGTTTCCGGACAAAAGCTTAAAAGAGTGCCGGAACGGTTTTCTATGCCATTTCGCCGGTAGTTGACCTAGACCAAGTTAATAAACGGCATTTTAAAGAGGACGGTTTTACCTTTATTTTGGTATTTGCCTGTTTGCAGTAAATACATTTTTTATGCATTTCTTCGACCAAAATTATAAAGGGGAAGCCTAAGCTTCAATTTCGTTTTTTTTTATTTTCTACGATTTTTTTCCAACAATATTTCGTTTTATATGTGCGAAAGTTTAATATGTAATAAAAAAATTTATGATATTATTGTTATGGTACTTAGATCAATCGAGCTTTGACCGGAAATAGACGAAACAAAAAAATTTAGAAAAAAAATCTGAAAAAATTCTCGTGGACTCACAAGAAGCAATGGAACTTTTTTGCTATCTTGAGGTTTTGTTGTAAATCTCATTGTTTTTGTACTCCCGAGCAATTTTCAAATTATCTACACTAGTCCGAAAAATTTAAGGAACAGCAAGCTTCTTGCATTTTTTAAAGTGTTTTTTCTAGCGCTGTATCGGTGTAAAAAATTGTCGTATCGAGATGAAAAAAAGCATTTTAAAGTTTCAAGTTTCTAGTTTTGAGATCTGTTGGCAATTTTTTCGTGAGCTACGGTTATTTCGCAATCATGAGAAATAGCGCGAGAAAAAAAACGTCCAAATTTTGTAGTTTTTTTTTTAAGGTTCCGCGAGCTCGGGATTTTTCTTTTAGTTGAATCAATTAATAGGTCAGTTAGCTTGTTTATTCAGCTTCAATTTTATTTTTTATTAGTCTCTCTACGTCAATTTTTTGCTGAGATATCCGACCTTGAATGAAAAAGGATCCTTTTGTCTTTGATCATCGACATCTCAGCAACCAATGATCGCACAAGGATTTAAAGGGCAGCTTCGAAAACTTGAATACATTTCCTACAAAATTCTTTCATTCATTTTTGACCAATTTAACATTACCAATTTAACATTACCAATTAACATTGATATGAACAAAATACAAAAAAATCACGTTTTACGGCTTTTCAGTGAATCTACCACTACACTACAAGCGTTGATGGAAAGGCTACGGTTGCCAGGTTTTGTTTCAGCTTGATGTATCCCCAATAGCCCTGTACGTTTGCGAATTGATCTGTCGCACTGTTTTTCCGGACTGATTGATCAAAGTTGACAAAACAATTGAAAGTCTATTGTTCCTAAACATCTTGTAATCATCATCAAAATGAAAAGACCAGCTT
The DNA here is from genome assembly GCA_964007375.1 of Ophion obscuratus. Classification (NCBI taxonomy): domain Eukaryota; kingdom Metazoa; phylum Arthropoda; class Insecta; order Hymenoptera; family Ichneumonidae; genus Ophion; species Ophion obscuratus. The sequence goes on along the minus strand of OZ023323.1, from coordinate 12,437,658 downwards.
TTTCGACTTTTTTCACAACTTTGCACTAGTTCATGGTTAAAGTTGAGAGCAAAATTCGAAAAATTTTCAATTTTTTTAAAATTTGCAAAACGTTTCAGGAAACAACACTGACTCATTTTAGACACGATACGGCCTTCGCTCACCATAATTTCACTCGTTATTTTCATTAATTAAAAATTTATACCTCCAAGCTGTATTCGCTACTCTATCTGAGAACATTCATGCGATGCAATTCTCGATATTTTCTGAGAAGGTTATCAGGGTTACAAAAGAAAGTTCTCTTCAAACATCATTTTTTTTAAGGAAAAATTCATTAACAGTTCTTTTCAAAACTAATCTTTTTTCTTTTCGGATTCCTCGAAAGTTTTCTCGAAAGATTTCTCGAAAGTTTTCATGAACTTTAACTTTTTTAAAAAATATTGCCTAGGTGATATTGAATTTTGCCAGTTTTGGCATTTCAAAAATGCCTAGGCGGCATTTATCTGAGGCAGAAGTCGCTCGGCTAGTGACTCTTATCGGAGAGGGGTACAGTTATCGGGATGTCGGTGAAAAATTGGGCGTTAGCGCATCGGTTGTCTCTTGCTTATACGCGTTATCAAGAAACCGGTGGATACGGTTGACGGTCGGGACAGGGTCGAAGTCGTATAACAACTCCTCGAGATGATCGGGCAATCGTTCGACATGTTCGTCAAGAACCTTTTGTCCATGCGAACATCGTTGCTCAGCATTTCCCAAACCGTCAACAACAACAACAACAACAACAACAACAACAACAACAACAATAGCGACGAAGACGATGACGACAACAACGACAATGGCCGCGAAACTTTTCGTACCAAACGGTTATCAACCCTCTCCGTGAGTCTGGGTTGCGAGCCAGACATCTCGCCCGTGTGTCAATGTTGACGGCCAGACATCGCCGGGCTCGTCTAACGTACGCTCGCCAACATCGCCAGTGAAATATGAGGCAACGGGGTAATGTTTCATTCATTGATGAGTTTCGCTTTTGTTTGTACGGCGATGACAGAAGGCCCCAAGTTTGGCGTCGTCGGGGAGAGCGTGTTTTACGAAACTTTACTCGCCCTGTTGCTGCCTTTAATAGAGGATCAGTGATGGTTTGAGCCGGGATTTCGCGGTCATCGCGAACTCCGCTGGTGATTGTCCGCCAAACCCTCAATGCTAGGCGCTACATTGACCAAATTTTAAGGCCAATTATGCTGCCCCGACGACAAAATGTGAGGGGGTTCATCTTAATGCAAGACAATGCTCGCCCTCACACAGCTAAAGTGACCAGACGATTTTTTGAGAGGCACGACATAACGTTGTTGAAGCATCCAGCGTTGAGCCCCGATCTCAACCCCATCGAGCACGTCTGGGACATCATGGGGCGTCGATTGTGACGGGAATACCCCAGTTCGCCTAATTTAGCTGCGTTAGAACGCGCACTGGTGCGAATTTGGCGGACGATTCCACAATCGATGATTCGTCGCTGCATTAATATGCCTCAATAGATTAACTACAGCGATTAATTAATTGAGAATAAGTACAGTGACGAAGTGGAGGCGGCAACGCACGGCATTGAATACACATAGACACAAACACGAACACACACACACGCGCACGCGCGCGCACACACACACACACACACACGCACGCACGCACACACACACACACACACACACACACACACACACACACACACACACACACACACACAATTAAAGGAATGAGTTTGGAGTCGTTAAATACTGTGGAATTGACGAACCGCGGGGTCTCATTTCTTTTAAAAAAATCACACCCACACACACGCGCGCGCACGCACGGAAACACACACACACACACACACAGGCACCTCATACGGACAGACACATAGACGTGCGTGTGCACAAAAAGCTTTAATCCGACCGTGCAACCTCCACGTGCTACGCTTTGGGTAACGCAAATGCCAGCGGTTCACAATTGATAATAAAAATCATGTCTGAAAAGAGTCAGTGTCGTTTTCTGAATAGTTTTACAAATTAAAAAAAAATTGCAAATTTTTCAAATTTTTTTCTCAAATTTAACAAGCAACTAGTGCATAGTTGTGAAAAAAGTCGAAAAAGTTGGTCTTTTCATTTTGATGATGATTACACGATGTTTTGGAACAATAGACTTGTTGCTTCAATTGTTTTGTAAAAATTGATCAATCGGTTCGGAAAAATAGTGCAACAGATCAATTCGCAAATTTACAGGACTGTTGGAGATACATCAATCTGAAAAAAACTTGGCAAGCCTAGTCTTTCCATCAACGCTTGTAGTGTAGTGGTAGATTCACTGAAAAGCCGTAAAACGTCAATTTTTTGTGTTTTTTTCATATCAATGTTGAGTGGGGAAAAAAAATTTGTAGAAAACGTAAAAAAAAAACGGCATTGAGGCTTAGGCTTCCCCCTTTATGATTTTGGTCAAAGAAATGCGGAATTTTTTTCCCTTCAACCGGGGCCCACTCAAGAGGAACAAAAAAACGACGAAAAATGGTCGTTTTCACAACCGGGTGCAAAATGTAAAAAAATCGTAAAATTTGTTGAGAAAAGCCAAAATGAAGGTAAATCCCTCCTCTTTAAAATGCCGTTTATTAAATTGGCCTAGGTCAACTACCGGCGAAATGGCATAGAAAACCGTTCCGGCACTCTTTTAAACTTTTGTCCGGAAACTTTTCGCCGGTAGTGTATATGTACGTACGCAGATTTTATAACGAAACACGTTGATGTTGGTTTTATACACATCGATGTAAGTATTTGTTGGCAGGTTTAGTCGTCTAACCGGAGTGACCACCACATGAAATCTCTCTCTCTCTCTCTCTCTCTCTCTCTCTCTCTCTCTCTCTCTTGAAATCACCTTTGCATCAAATCGATCCATTCTTTTCGCTACTATGTATCGGCGCCCAAAAGGGTCGTTCTTTACCGACTTCCTCTCTAGTTTTGATCGTGTAAAACACAACTTTGTTAATATAATTCTCACCGGTGATTTTAACTGCAATTTACTTCTCCAAAATGCGGAAGCTCAAGCTCTCAGAGAACTCATCTCTACTCAGGCTCTCTTCATTGTACCCTCCGATGCTACTTACCACACTTCGTATTGCGACTCCTGGCTCGACACTTTCATCATTGATAGCGCTGACAAACTTTATTCCTTTGTGAAATCATCAGTTCCTTTCATAGCAGGTCATGATTACCTCGAACTTACCTATGACTTTGATTCGACGATTCAGCCTGCTCGTAAAATCTCAAAACGCAACATAAAAATTTTTGACGAGACCACGTTCTGCAACTCCCTGGATGTAAAAATACTGGAAATCGAAGAGCCTAACGGCTCTGCCTTGGATATTGCTCAAAATCTCGATGGCTTTGTTGATATGTGGTCAAAAGCTTTAAAAGAAACATTCGATTTTTATGCGCCAACCTGTCAATTCCTACCCCGCAGGTTTCCGACCCCGTGGTTATCGACTGAGTTAAAAAATATGATGAAGGAACGTGACACCCTGTACAAACGCGCGAAGCGCTCTAACAACCCTCAAAACTATCTATGTCAACCTCGCTTAAACATCGTCTAAATGCAATGTCGACTACCCTGTAGCTGCTTAAGAATTTGTGAATTGTATATCTATGTCAACCTCGCTTAATGCAATTTATGTTAACCTCGCTTATTTATAAGTACAACCACGACCGTAGCTTTAGTCAGCTTTAGTCAGCGCTAGTCTAGTCTAGTTCTAGTTCTTAAGTCTCTTATGTTATTCTTCTATATGTCTATAATGTTCGTCACCTCAATATCTTTTATACTTTTCGTTTTTGTAATCTTTTATTTTCGTTATCTCCTTTAATTGTTCATATGTAGCCCCATAGTTTACTAGGGCTAAATAAACCAAATCAATCAATCTCTCTCTCTCTCTCTCTCTCTCTCTCTCTCTCTCTGACGCTCTTTAGCACTAACATTTACCGTTGGTATTTAAGGCGTTACCCCCACTTATAGCGCAAAAAAGGCCTTTTTCATGAATTTTTTTAAAGAAAACTACAAAACTTTTTTAATCGATCAATATACCATCTTAAAGAACACGGTGACCAACATTGCGGCAAAGTGGATCATCTGAAAAAAAAATGCGGATGGATTTAGTCAAATATAAGTATAAACTAGTCTTTAATCGAAGGATTTTAAAAAATATTCATTTTTCACAAAATGGGGGACAGTCAACGTTAATGGCTCGATTTTAACGAAAAAAAAACGGCCGTTTTTTTGCTATAAAACGGCCATTTTTTTCGAAAAAAAAAATCAAACGATTAAAGACTATATTTTTATGTATTAAATAAGCCTGCAAAATTTCAAGAAGATCGGTTCATTAGTGTTCGAATAATCTTGGTCACCGACTTCAGAAATGCCATTTTGAGAAAAATGCGTTTAAAGTTTCAATTAGCCGGTCGTTGACACAACGGATTCTTCTCTTTCAACGCTCATATCTCAGTCAATTTTGTCCGGATCGACTTGAAATTTTCAGGACATATTCTCAGATACTTATACTTAAAAAAAATGCGATTAAAAAAAAAATCGATTTTTTCAAAATCGCAAGTGGGGGTAACCGCTTAATAAAAGAAAGTGTTAGTAAGAATACTAGCAATGCTGTGGTGTCTGAGGCTCTGTTTCCTATAATAACACTGACTTCCCGATGTAAATAATTTTTGCTATTTTCCCAAAGAATTCTAGGACATAATAAAAATCAGTTAATCAATCTCTTCCCATTTCGGCCTGACTCGCGTTTTATTTCCTGTCTTGACGCGGGCAAAAAAGGAAGAAAAATTATCTTGGTCCACTCGGTACCGCGAGTTGGCGAAAATAAAGTGAGTCAAGCCGTCGCGCTTCGGCAATATTAATCAGGGCTTATTTATTCCGCAGAATGTTTCCTCGGGTGATCCGTGAGCGATTTTCCAAAAGCACTGTGAGCAGTCGACGAACGCCTATAGTAGTGGTGGAGTTACGATGAAAGAATAATTAATAACGAAATTATTTTGCGAAATAAAGGAATCATAAAAAATTAAGATGGAGAAAAAAATAGAAAAAAACTTCATCGTTCGGAATAATTTATTACGATGAAATTTACTTGCCAGACATGAAGTAATCTTTTTGAAAAATCTTCCGAAACACCGCTCCTCTTTGTTTCGGAGTTATTTTCGTACCCATTAGATTCATCAATCGACCAGAACAGCATTGCCAAATAACGCGATCCCACGAAAATATATTTCAACGAACGCGCGAGCAGCCAATTAATCCTTTTATAGTCCCATAAATTAATCCCTAACATTTATTACCATTAGTTGTATGTAGCGCGTCGTAAAGAGCAGGGCCTTGAATTCTTCTCTTTTTTTTCATAACGTCTTCACGACTTTGCTCATGACGAATTAGCACTTCGCTCCAGTGGCGAGTTTCATTAATATTCATTAATTTGTAGGAACAATAAAAAACACGAATAAAAAATCCAGAAACCCAGCTCGATTGGCGAATTGAATACGATTTTTTTTTAAATCCGATCCTTCGCACCATCGTCAGAGAAAAATGCGATTTGAAAACGTTGAGTAAATCGTGTCTACCGGGACTGTGAGTACAAGCAATAGAATTTTACGCGGGGCGCGAAAACTCTTAAAATATACCAGGTGTCCCATTTTAATCTTACACCTAATTTATGTCCAAAATCACTGCTCCGATGAAGTATTGAGTCTAATAAAACTTTTAGAGCTCAGACCGGGACGTTAAAAAAAATTATTTTTAGTCCAAAGTTCAAAATGGCAACGGTAAGATGGCCGACATGTTTTTTTAAACGGAAACATGACTTTTTCACCAAAAAATCTATCGGGCCGAAACGAACAATTTTTGTGAGAATTTTATTAATAACCTGATCAGACAAGGATTAGGTGTCTGCGGCTCGTCATTTACGTTATCGAACAACCTCAAGTGTGAGTGTGGGTTTGAGTTTATTTGGGTGTGTTTGACAGTTGAAGTGATGAGTCACAGAGACCTAAACCTCGTTTGGATTTGTTTGGGTTATTGAACAAACGTAAACAAACCCAAACAAACTCACACCCACACACACGCACATATGCACTAGGGATGTTGAAGGCTTTACCTCCTCGTGGTACATTCTGGATAGCGCTAAAATAGTAAAAAATAGTGTTCTAACCTAAAAATAATGAACATTATCAAAAAAATGTCCTACAAAATTTGTTAGTTTTGGCCTGCTGAATTATTTGGTGGAAAAAAGTTATCTTCCCATTTAAAATAGTACATCGTATACCAAGGCGACAAAGTGGGATTTTTATGCCGAGCGCGATGTACTGAAAGCATCGCGCGAGGCGTATAAGTCCCTGTCTTCACGGTGCACGGTATTATTTATATACCAAAACCATGTTTTACGAACGTTTGTATTGTTAACTACATATGGCTGCAAACATGTGCAGAAGGTGCCTTGCATATGGAAGCTGTATCTCACATGGAAGCTGCATCGTGCGCACTGCTCGGGGGTGAAAGGAAACTGTTGACACAAAATGTAATTTTGAAATGAACCAGCATATCGTAATATACTATCTTATTAATAATTTATAAGAAGGCGTTTACCGTTCACACGCCCGAAAAGCGAGGAAAACATAATTGCGTTATATCATAGTACTTTTCAAATGCATCATTATATTTGAATGTACTACTCGTACAGATAATTTCGGGATGAATAAATATATGTTATTTATCCCGATACAAGTTTGTCGCGGTGGCAGGTGAAAATGACAGCTGAATGACTGACACCTGTTTCACAACGGCGGTGAATGACCGTGAGCGTGACAAATGCAAACGAGCCAATTTTTAAGGCCTAGATCCTAAATCCTCTTTTAGGTCCTATTTAGATGCTTGTGAAATATTTAAAAAAAAACATGTTGACGGTCTTAAGAGGCTATACCGGTGTGACAGCTGAAAATTTGGGTGATTTTCGGGAATTTTTTGGAAGAAAAGTACTCAATTAAATGTTCGGAAAATTATGAATATATTTGGCTATATTTGACCTATATTACATAATTTTTTCATAGAAAAATATTGAGATCTAAGCGACTTATGCGCAGCCTTCGGAGGCGCCAAAAAAAAGTTCCTCCACTGCTGAAATGATTCCGGCCGATTGAGTAGCTGAAACCGAAAAAGGAAAAAATGTCGTTAAACTGGAAGGTATTTTCTGTACAATGACGTAGGATTTTCGAAAAATACTAAAATCTAACAAAATGACGTAGTTATAAAAAAAAAGTCTCTTGCCTATAAAATGGTCGTTTTTTTCAATGCCAAAACGTCAACTTTCATCGAATCAAAAATATCCTACGTCATTGCAGGGTAAATATATTCAAGAGTAAACCGGTGCGATGGTCTAGTGGTTAGCGTGCTCGCCACTAAACCTGCGGACCGGGAGGTCCCGAGTTCGAAACCCAGCCGCGTACATTTCGTCGTGAAATGTTTTTCTTCGGCATTTTCACGGCGAAATAAGACTAGTTCCACGACTGGGGAGCGAACTTGATGACCGGCTGTATTGGTATAGGTTTTCCGCAGTTTCCCTATACCCATGACAGATATGTCATGGTGAATACGATACAGAGGGGGAAGTCGGCTGCGGCCGCAGGTGGGGGGGGGTGTGGAATTGGCGGTAGAGGCGGATTGGGGGCTCGTTAAAAGGGAAGGACCCTGTACGACTGGAACAAACCCAATAAAAAAAAAAAAAAAAAAAAAAAAAAAAAATATATATATATTCAAGAGTACTCAGTTTGCATTTAAAGTCAATCGGATAAATGCTCTTTGAGTTGCAATGTCAGCAAATTTAAAAAAATCACATTCCGAGAAAAACCCGTTTAAAGATTCAACTATCGATTTTTGCAAGATAAAATGATATTGATTGATAAAAAAAAATCGATTTTTTTAAAGTGTCACACTGGTATAGTCCCTCAACGTGGCCAGTTTGAATTAAGAACCAAAAACGATTTTTTTGAGCCCCCCTTGGAATCCTACAAGTTTTAGTTATACTCAATACTTGATCGGAGCAGTATTTTTCGAGATAAATCACGTGTAAGATTAAAATGGGACACCCTGTATATCTCGCATTAAGTTATATCGATACGGACTCAAGTAGTAGGTACACCAAATACTGAAACTCAGAAGAGCGCGATTGTTCCTCAGTGTAGACAGGTTGCGAGCCTTTTTACCGCTGAAGGAACGATACCTATTAAGGTCATTGGCCCAGTAATCCTAACCTTAAGGGGGTCGTCTAGTGTGTCAGATCAAAAGAAGAGAATACGGCCATGCACGACTTCTTTGAAGGAGAGGAAGGTGTAGTCTATGGTCCAGGCATAGCAGATTGATGGTGAGACCATTTTTTTATTATGAATTATATACAACAACTTTCAAACGCGTTTTTCTCAAAACACGATTTTTATAAACTGCTGCCATGATATCTCAAAAACTATTTCATTGATTCTGCTCAAATTCATACAGCATCTTTAGTACATATATAACTACAAGTTGAACTAAAATAATTAAGATTGCTTCGTTAGTATTCTTTTTATCAGTTATATAGACCCCAAAAAAATACGAAATTTTTTTTTTCTAAAGCGCAAAAAAATATGTTTTTTGGAATTCTAACTTTATTTTAGTTTCATGTAGAGCCTCAAGTCTCACGATTCGAATTGCGTTTGGTTTTTTGATGTCAGATAAGCAGAACGGCCGGAATCATAGCAGCAGTGGAGCACCTCTTTTTATGTACGTGTTCCTGTTGGGCGGTGTATCTCCGACTATATTCGCTATAATGACTTCAAAAAATGCATAAAGTTTGTTTGAATGTTAATAAAAATGATATACAATTTATAAATTATTTTATTTTAATGGTTTGTCAAAAAAAAATCCTCGAAAAAGCATTCAAAAACGGCCTTCATACTAGACGACCCCGTTAAGCAGATCACTCGCCTTTGCAAATTCATATAGCTCAACTTGGAAAGTGAGTAGAAGTTATTGTAAGTTATTCTTAATTAGATTTTATTACAAAGAAGAACGTCGTTAGGAAATTCTCGTGCCTGGTACAGTTTTCGAAAAAACATTTCGTAACGTATTGTACAGGTCACCGTCATGCCGCCATGACGGTTGGTCTAGTAATCACTATATGAAGGTCTCACTAACCATCACATGCGTTCAAACGGATTTAACTAATTATGAAAAGGTCCGTAGGCCTTTGTTGACTCGATTGTGTATGTTTGTAGGACTGTATAATAATTTTGAGGAACTCAATCACACACTTTTTGTTTTTTTATTAAAACATTTGACAAACATTTCAAGACATATATTTCTAATACATACAATTTTATTAATTAAAAAAATAAAACGAAGTACTTATGGCTATTACGACAGAATTATTATTTTTACTCATTTTCAATAATTATAAACAACTATTTTACGATAAAATTATTTTTAATATTGGGATGATGAATAAGTTTCGGCTGTTTTTTTTTGATCAAAATCAATGCTTTATTTTTTAAAATCATTCCCAATGTTGTCAAATGTTTCAAACTGTTGTGTGATAAACTCCTAATGATTCTGCAAGTTCAGCTAGTATCTGACGTGGGTCTTCGTGAAGTATAATGCCTCAGATTCAACACATAAAAATCATTATTTTAAAGCGTCTAAACCAATCTCTGCATGTCGTTTCCAACCGAGCATGGTCGCCGTAAGTCTCAAAATAATTCCGTGTTCTTCAGCAGCAAATTTTTGTTAAATAAAGTAGCGTGGTAAAATTCCCCGCAAATACTCTTTTTGGCATATTTTTCTGGTAACACCAACTGTTGGAAAACAGCGAGAACCATTCCAACGTCTTAATATTTTTTCGACCGAGTGGTTTTCACCTGTGTTCGAGACGTACCCAATTATCGACATGGTCTCGACCCAGTAATCAACGTTTATTCAGATGTACATCTTTTTTACTATCGCGAATATGTGTATGACGATTTCTGGTCCACGGATTCTTCAGACAATGCTAATTACGGGTCCAATAATGCTTTTCTGATTTTCTCTAAATTAATACTCGATTAATAAGACTTTTTTTGTTAACCTTGTCCCAGTTATCGTCAGTCGTGGCGATTAATCAGCCCAATGTTTACATTGCTGAACCGGTAATCGTCATACATGAAAACTCGTGCAAGTTAGCATAAAACTATAATTCCCTATTCTAAACGCAAAGTAAGATTCTTATTCATAAATTAAAGATAAACTAACCTCACGCAAGTCTTCAGGCATTGTCAAATCACCCGAAATGTGACGCGACTCACTTTAACCTCCAAATGAAGGATTCGACCGAAATCGCAAATAGACGACGTAACTGAATATATTTGATTTCATTATTCTTGAATACGTATGCCTACGAGTGTAACTGTGTAATACAACATAGTAAAATCCTCCCCTAATATATCACAGATCATGACGATCACTAGGACCCTGATGATTACAGGGCCGACAACCTCATAGGTATGTATATAAATGACGGTGAACCGATCTCAAAAAATTGAAAGAGGGAGGAGAAGGAACACGGATCTTGTTGTCTAACCACATGTGCGAGGCGCTGCAATAAGCTCATCGCATCTCTCATCCAGTGCCCATTAGCTCGGCATGAAAAAGTGGCGATTGCCTTTAATGGTTGCGCTCTGCGCGAAATCGGGACCAGAGACGAGAGATCGAGTGAGATCGAAAAAGAGAGAGAGAGAGAGGCTATAACTACGGGAATAATTCGAATTTAGGCTTGCAGGTGCTGGCATGCGAGCTCATGATGATCCAGAATAACCAAATATGACCTCAGTAAAAGTGTCATAGTTTTCGAGATATTTACACTATTTTGAAACTCCCGCAAATCTCGAGCCTAAGGCAATATTCCACATATCGCAGCTGTAAATACGGATATTTTTCGGTTCGGGTTTTTGTCTGAAGGTTACTACAAGATCGTGCTCTCAATATGAACCAACAACTACGTGTTGCCGAGTTCGGCATCGTGCGTTTACTATGCTACTATCAATCAAACTGAGTAACGAAAATTCAAAACAGCTAACAATGTAAATATTTATTATTGATAGCACGAAAAAAAAACCGAACCGAAAAATATCACTACCAAATATTTGGTAGTGATCCAAGATATTTGGATTTGTATTTCATTTTAATAGGTGACATTGAATGACCCTGAATGACTTTGACTCCCTAATGTTTTTTATGCGGCTTGACGTGCTCCACAAGATGGTTGAAAAAAAATTACCATTCCATTTAAAAAAAGTAGAGGTGACCTTCACTGTGCGTCAGCGCCTCCACGGAAATAAAAAACAATTGGTCGCATGGCCCCCTTCACACCGTACAACTTTTGTGTGGAACATTTGTGTGTGCACGCGCGCGCACACACGTGTATAAAGGTATATGTAAAAATTCGTCCATAATCATCGATTCATTTATTCACGCATCCAAGCCCATTTTTTTGGCTGCTCTATAAAAAAAAGAAGACAACTTACGCGGTGTCGTCATTACATTCGACTGTACAGTAACACCCGATTCGCACGCGATTCTCAGCGGCGAACTTGTTTCGAAGGAGAGCGACGGAGGGGGCTGGGGTGGTCAAGAAGAACGATAAGAAAAGAGCGTATAATAACGAGACGCGACGGAGAAACGGTCGCACTTTTATGTTTTATATATGAAATGAAATTCGCCTCGTAGGTAATTCACGCTATAATGTCGATCACGTAAACTAGATACGAGTGAATGTTATTCGTCTTTATACCATTTCTTCCTGCATAAAGTAGAACGGTATTGCAAGGAGAGAGCAGAGCAGAGAGAGAGAGAGAGAGAGCGAGAGAGAGAGAGAGAGAGAGCAGAGAGAGAGAGAGAGAGAGAGAGAGCGAGAGAGAGAGAACGATGAATAGAGAGAGGGAGAGAAGATCGCAGGTGCCTCTGGCGAGAATAATCGATCCCCGAAGGCTGCTCAGGGCACCGGGACTGACGAGTGCCGCGGTGAGAGAGATAGACACTCGGGAAATTGAGACATAGATCAAGACACATTACACACATCGAGTCTGTATAGCCTTCTATATATATCGTGCCCCCCCCCCCCCCGCCCTTCTAGCGCTCACGGGTACTTTTTTGTCTTTCTCTGGTGTGTCACATAAGAGGAAAAAGAAGAAAAAACGTGCTGTCTTATGGACATGTACAGTAAGTTTGCTCGTTGAAAAACGACGTATCTGAAACGACCGTACGGAGCACTCTCATATATATATATATATATATATATATATTCGCATTAATTGGTCAACAAGGGCCAAGCTCACGTGTGCGCGCATAACCGCTAAACAAATAATTAGCGAAACCCGGCAAAGAAAAACAACACGCGATTGTCGCACGTTCAAACAAAAATTCCTCTGCAACAAAATTTTGACCATTCTAAAAAGACGGCTACCAAGCATGGAGGAATTTTGAAAAAATAGTTCGCGATACTCACGTTCACTTTAAACAATTCAAAATAATAAACGACAAAGTAGACGATCAGAATGATTTACTTTTCGCTTCGACAGTGTCTAAATTTGCGTAGCTGCGCGATCCTCAGGAAAGATCGGCGCTCGAGATATGAAGCGGCGAAAATAACAATAATAACGACTATGACGAATAATAACAATAGTGATGATAATAACAAACACGAAGAGACAAGAGAGGGAGGGGAGAAGGGCCTCGAGGCCCGAACCGAGGCGAGTTTGACACCACGGGGGGCCTTATCCTCATGAGTAGTTGTATATATATATACATATGCACTCATGAGTACACACATACATACAAAAGGAAGCGCGTATGCCCCTCGTCGACCGTCACCGTTTGCACACACGTTTAACCGCGAAAAACCAACATCGCTGCCGACAAATAACTACCCATATTATCCGATCTTGTAGGGTACATCTCACCAGGGCTCCTTTGTGCGAAGGACTCTGCTCGTTTTCTCTATTCTCCCTCTCTTTCCTCGTCGTTCGCACACACACACATACACACACGCGCGCGCGCGCACGCACGCACACGCACACGCAGACACACACACACACACACAACACACGCACGCACGCACGCACACGCGCACATTTATATATATATATATATATATATATATATATATATATATAAATGTGCGTGTTATCGCCGCGCCAAGAGAGGGTTACGCGCACTTCGCTCCACCAAATAAAGATCGCCAAGATTTGCCCTAGCCTGCGAGCCTCCACCGCAGTATCATAAATGATAATAGTGGGATACAGCGGTTCACACAAATAGTACCAGCATTTCGTGTCCGCGCTTTCTCATATACCCAACGAAAATTCATCACGAGTATATGGAGCGATTGTTTCTTTTGTTCGGATATTATATTTGGTAAGAAAGAATTTCTTATACTCGCAACGTTCGCGTGAACGTTATAGTATTCGTAAATCGTGTACCATTCACACGCTTATATCATTTTTTTGCTTTTATTTTTTTATTATGATTATTATTATCATCAATGATATAATTTTTACTATGATTATTGTATTATTATCGTTATAATTTTTATTGGTTGAAGTGCCGAAAGGAAAATAAACCCGAATAATAATAATGTAAATATGAAAATAACAATACATACGTACTTATTGTTAAACAAATTTGGTGATATTTCATGTTATATTATGAGTATTATTTAGATATTGTCGAAGTATTGCTAACGCCATCATAAACGTCATCGTCATTGTTACGATCATTGTTACTTCTATTATCATTATTATTTATTTTTTAATTGGTAGACTTTATTGCTCCCGGCAATGCATTTCCTCAGTTTGCACTGGGAAACATTCACCTATCCCCGGGGGGGTTAGGCTCGGTCTTAATCTAGACCGGAACAATAACGCTGGGCGAGACTCGATGGTTCCCGAGAGGTTTATTACTATTTTTATGACTATTAGCATCACTATTATTATTACTATCATCATCATTATTATTTTCATTATTTTTTGCCGTCATGATTACTAGTATTATTACATCAATTATTGTGTTTTGTCAAATCTTCCTCTTTGCAGCAAATTCAAGAATCTTGACCAATGCACGCGAGATCGAAGAGCAGCGTGCCGTCGAGCTTTCCTCACTCGATGGCCATGAGAAATCCGCACAACTGTGCTGGATTTTCTGTCGTCGCGATCAAACAAGCTGCAATTAACGTTGCATATGACCAAGATATATATATATATATATATATATATGTATATATATATAAAAGCGATATAATGCGCGTGCGGATGGTGACAAGACGATTAGAAAGACACGTGACGGACGCACGCATCCACCTTGCGGAATGACTGCTATTGCGATGGTGACAGAGCTCGTTTTCTGTACCGTGAAGTCGACGGCGGCGCAGCGCGTTGACTTTTATTCTCATAGCGAGGACGCAAGATCTCTCATTCTTCGTGATACATACATATATATATATATATATATATATATATATATATATATATATATATATATATATATACAGGGTGAGGCACTTAAAGTGTTACAGAGCAAAAGCACTCAAACTATTGATCATATCCAAAAATGTTTCACATAAGAGTTTCAGTGTTCGAGAAGGCCGTCCCACTGGACCACCGTATTTTTTTATCGGTGGAGGCGCTGAAGCTACGTCAAGGTCGACTCCACTTTTTAAAATAAAATGGTACATTTTTTTTTCAACCATCTTGTGGAGCACCTCAAGCCGCATAAAAATATTCGGGTGTCAAAGTCGTTCAAGGTCATTCAAGGTCACCTATTAAAATGAAATACAAAACTGAATATCTCGGATCACTACCAAATATTTGGTAGTAATCCGAGATATTTAGATATCTCACACATATCCATATTAGGGTGGCACAATTTTGAGCTCAATTTTTCCTTTTTCTCACCATCAAATTATCTTCGTTAAAAATATAAATAAAATTGTTCCGGAAGCTACGAGCCGCCAAAGCCGCTCTTAGAGGTCGCTCAAGCCTCGCAAAAATTCAACTTTTCATTTTAAAAAACCATTTTATTTTCGTCCACTTCTCATCCTACAATTTTACGCTTTATAATTTTTTAATTAACCTCGCGAAAGCTCTAGCCGGCCAATGAATGTTGAGTGGTCGCTCCAAAGATTCGAAATTTCCTATTTTTGCCATTTTTGTACTCTTCACACTCCTAAATTTGATGCTTTGTAAAATGTTCCAAACAATTAATCCTTTTTCTTTAGAAACAGATTTTTCGAATTTACCTCACACTTCTAACTCACGAATTATAATTTTTGTTCTCATAATATAATTCTTTGAAGCTCTTGTCCGTAAACGAAATTATAGATCGTTTTATTCGTAAAACTGAAATGGCAGCGGTTTTCCGCGCATCGTGATGCATCCTACAGTCGGTCTCGTTGGCCAAACTGAGGAGCAATCGTAGCTGTACTCCGTGACAAGCGACGCCATAATACAATAATACATAATAACGTATATCGTTTAATTGGTGTTTGTTACAAGTTATCAAAATAAATTAGTCAGAAAATGTAACACTTCGCGATTTATTTTGTTTTTATGCTAGAAGGAATTATAGTGCTTGCGAGATATATTTTTGGTGGAAATTCTGAATTTCGAAATCCTTGAGCAACCACTAAATTTTCATTGGCCGGCCAGAGCTATCGCGAGCTTAATTTAAGAATTATAAAGCGTAAAATTCATGGATGAGAAGTGGACGAAAAAAAATCGTCGCAGCTTCCGCGACAATCTTTCTTTAAAGAAGATAATTGGATGGTAAGAAAAAGGAAAAAAATGGAGTTCAAAATTGTGCCACCCTCATATATATATATATATATATATATATATATATATAGTGGGTAAAAAATTATTTGTATAGGTCGTCTTTTTCTTACGAAAAAATTAAATGCTTTATTAAGTTTCGGTGTTCGATTACTTATCCTAATTATATACGGTGTCTGATTACAAAAATCTTGGGAAAACACGAACAAACGAGTAAAGCCGAATTAACAACTGTTTCGTGTGAGATGTACAAATACTTTTTTCACCCACTGTATATATATATATATATATATATATATATATATATATATATATATATATATACTCTGATTCTTCTCATTCCTGTCCCCAATTTATACACGCATCAAGGCCTTAGGTCACAGTGACGGGTATAAATTCATGTGTGAATTTAACAATTTTTTTCGTGTGAAAAATTAGTCCACTTATACAATTAATTACACATCTATGTAGTACGAATATCAAGCTTCTAGAATATATATATATATATATATATATATATATATATATTTATTTTCGCTGTACAAAATGGCCGACTACTCGAAACTTCTCGAAACAGCTTTTTTCCAATCGGCGTGACAAATAACTTCAATTTGCACTCGATTTACTTCAAATTTAAAAGCTATGTTTCTAATTGCATTTCGCAGAGAAGTACGTACGGAATTTCTCATTAATCGAAAACTTTTCATTTTATAAGCAGTTTATGAGCCGTTATAACGAAATTTTCCACCTAAAATTCATTTCTTAAGTTCAAATACCTACAACTTTGGAATAAAACGATATTTTATAAATTCCCTACGTACTTCTCTAGGTATTCTAATGTAGATTGACGCGAATTTTTGTTTTTTGTTCTAGGTAAAAAATTGTGGATGCTAAATGTCACGCCGCCGAGAGCCTAAAAAAAACAACAGAAAATATTAGTAGTCGGCCATTTTGTACATTGAAAAAAGAGATATATTTTCTAACAGCTTGATATTCATACTAAATAGTGTTACTAATTTTATGATTGAATCACTTTTTCATACGAAAAAAAATTGTTTAATTCGCACATGATTTTATACCCGTGTGCCTAAGGCCTTAATAAATATACAAATAATTCGATACGCGTCGATCTCGGGTACCGCGGGTGCTCAAGTGCGTGCGTGCGCGAGAGCCGCGAAACGCAATGCGATACAATAATTAACGTAAATGCGAACGGGCGCGATTGGCCGGATTACATTCTTTATTCTCGCCTTGTTTTTTTAAAATTACATACGAATGGTCGCGATGCGTGTCTATATAGACGGCGCCGCGAAGAGTTACACAACCAGCGTTTTGCAGGGGACGACGCCGTGACTGGGGTGTGAAAATGATGTTTTTTTGCCTTTGAAAGGATAAAAAAAATGTTTTTGTGTTTTATTGTGTGAGCGCATAAATAAATAAATAAATAAATAAATATATATATATATATATATATATATATATAAATCGAAAAAGACTAGAAAAAAATACATACGGACAGTACACAAGCAGAAAGAGACGATCTAGTGGAAAGAGAGGAGAGGTGAAGATGCTTCGCGAGGCCCGCTATTGTAAATCAGGACCAGATGATCGCACATTAGGTAGGCTTTTTTGCTCGCCGGCTTTCGTTGTCCTTCTACAATTTGGACTTTTGTATACATATCATGGTAGTGACAACTGATTGATCCATGTATTGATGGATTAATTGATTGATTGATTGATTGATGACGATGACGATTATTATAGTATTATTATTATATATAGTCAGTATACAACAACAATAATAATAATAATACTTTTTTTAATACTTTAAAAACACTTTAAATGTATTTAATACTATAAATTTTATGCTTTTAGTATTAAAATAATACTTTCTTAAATTAAAAAATAAAGGTCGGCTGAAGCGATTCAATTTTGTAATATTGCTTTCTTCTTCAATATTAGCAGTACCAATGTGAATGAATTCCATGTTTTTTTGTTGTTGTTGGGAATGTTTGGTTACTGAGAGGGGGGGGGGGGGTAATCGCATAGCGGACTAATTGTACTCGGCTAATGGCCGAGTTACCGTAGGTACTCTTCTGGCTCAATGTCAGCTAGGTACACGGGAGAGAGAGAGCGGGAGAGCGGGAGAGAGAGAGAGAGAGAGAGAGAGAGAGAGAGAGAGACATCTCTTCTACACCTCGAGGCGGCCGAGTCGGTCCCACAAACGTGCCGACAAACGCTGCCTCACTAGGAATTCCCCCTCTCCACGGCTCTCGTTCTCGCCGTGTCCTCTCCACTCTTCCTCGTACTCCGGCTCGCACATCTTTCTTTTCGTGTTCTCCTTCTTCTTTCGCCTCCTTGCTTCAAAGCTTCTCGCGTTCCCGGTTTTCATCCAGCTTCGTTTATCTTTTCGCGAAGGACCTTAGTGTGTGGCCCATCGATGCTATGGGCGCGTGCGATGGCATCTTCGCTGCTAGCAAAGCTCCGCGTGTCTCGCAGAATAATAGATGAAAAATTGGGCCGAAACCTGGGGCGAAAAACCACCCCAGACGAGTTTAAATCTCGCGCCCTTTACGATTTTTTCATGTTTTTTACACTTTTACCTCATGTTTTACTAACTTTTCCTACTTCAAGCGGAATCGCCGTAGGCTTACGTGATTCTGCATTGAAAAACGAAAAGAATGAGCCCAAGTTGAACCAAAAATAACGTTATCATTCTAGGGTTAACCCTAGAATGGGTTTTTTTTCATTTTTTGTTTTACCTATTATGGTAACTATTATGGTAAATTTTTGTTCTACCTATTACGGTAACCTGGGGTGATAAACCACCCCAATTTTGAATAATTTATATCTCCAGTAACATTTTACGAAAAGGGTTCAACTCGAGCTAATTTTTTTCGTTTTTTACTGCAGAATCACGTAGGCCCGGGGCGATTCCGCTTGCAGTAGGAACAGTTAGTAAAACAATGAGGTAAGAGGGTGAAAAACATGAAAAATTCGTAAAGGGCGCGATATTTAAACTCGCCTGGGGTGGTTTTTCACCCCAGGTTACCGTTCTAGGGTTAATTACGATACTAGCCCCTGGCCATATTATACGCCAAGTAATCAAAAAATATCGACACCACTGATCGACGCCACTGACGGACTGACGAAGACCCCGCGTACTCTTTGTACAGTGACATGGCCTCGTTTTTAAACTTCAAATCGACGTCACGCGAAAACGCGTCGACGAATCGAAAATCTAATGACATTTTACCAATGTAATGTAATTTTTTCCTATCGATTTTGTTTAGGTTATTTTTCGATCCGACCGCTCAATCCTGAGATCCCCTAATATACAGTTGATTTTCCGAACGATTCGTTGAGTCGAATAAAGTCATTCGGTCGTGTCGTAAACATACGTCACACGCCCTTTCGAATGTCACTTGACACTTTTCCTCCCAGCGCAGTCGACGCGTCTTAGACGGTCTGCGCAGCCTCGAGACATAGCCCGGACATACGCAGCGCCCTCTCATCCTTGTACTCCTTGGCAGCCGACGTCATTGCGATATACATACATATATGAATAGTATTACAATTATTTTTACGGCTCTAATCTCTTACGAGGGTTAGAGCGTTTGTGCAAATAAAATAAACGGCTCTTTCTATGAACACAGTCAATTGTACGAAGATTTTCAGTGCCGTGCATGTTAACCCCAAAAAAGTTCTTCGAATACATCGGAGGTTCTTTTCATGGTGAATAATTAAGGGATAACACCACTCTAGGATGGTGTTATCCCTTATGGTGCAGACATCACAGATTAAAGGTAAATGAAAACTTCACCTCGTATGGTGCAGGCATCGCAGATTAACGGTAAACAAAAATTTCAAGTATTTAAGTGTTCAAACAACTTTCAACGCGTTTTTCTCGAAACCACTTTTTCAAAACTGGCAGGACGAATTACTCGAACACCTTTGCATGGATCGATTTGGAATTTTGATAGTAGCTTCACAATTACATTCTCTATGGGAGTACGTAGCCGTTTTTTGATTAAGGGATTCAAATGCCAGTCCACTTTGGAGCCACGAAGAAGGCCATTTTCGCGATTTTTTTTGAGGATTTTATAGAAGAACAGAATATGAAAGTTGTTGGGCTTGATAAATAAAGTCTTGAAATACATTACATTTTTAAAAAATCATTTTAATTCATTTTTAAGTACAAAAACTATAGTTTGACGTAACGCCTCAAAAATAGGTGGGCTAGGCAGCTCCATCACAAGTCGGCAACGGCTTGTCGGAGACAAAAAAAATCAAAGTCCATTAGATTTAGTATGATACCAGCTTCAAAATGACCCTCGGATATAAAGTTTTATCAAAAAATTAAAAAATGGCCGATAAAAATCGAAAAAGTATTAAAAACGCGTTTTTTCGCAGCTTTTCGTAAACAAAAGAGTAACAATCAAAGCTTTTAAACCATCGAGGGTCATCTTATTGCGAATCATGTTTACAATATGTGGTTCAAATTTCAAGAGAATCGGTTTAGTAGTTTTAGAGATACGATGGAGCTAGATTTTGAAAACGTTGTTTCGAGAAACACGCGTTTGATGTTTATACTATGAAAAATTCTTACCTAAACTCAATTGGCAATTCCTGCACCGTACAAAATCCCTTCTCATTGCTCATCATAGTCGATTCCTTCAAGTATTGCTTGCTTTCGATTTTTTGAAATTTTAAAAGTGGACTGGCCCCTTACATGTAAACTTTTTTTTGATAAACAATTTACTGCTTATTTTTTGGGCGAAATATCGATTTATTTCTTTCAAAGTGTGCTATTCTTTTTAAAATTTTACAAAAAAATCCCTACGTAGTCCCATAGCTAATAATGTATAGATTATATTTTTTTTTTGGTTTTTGTTCCAGGTCTTATACTTTACGAGAAAACCGTCCTCCCGTGAAGCTATTTGTAAAAACACGTTTTTCAAGATGGGCTCTGTCGCCGCCATTTTGTATTGAAATTATTATAATTTTTTTTCTAATATTTTAACCCTTTCCCACCTGACGGAGCATAAGGTGTCCTAATTTGGATTTTTTTTTGAAATTACGGCTGGGACAACATATGTTCCAGTTACTGAAAAACATAGGCGCATTTCATTGGTGTGGAATTCGCACCCTCGTTGGGCAAGTTTCAGACGGAAAAGTTATTTCATCGTAATAATCACTTGGAGGAGAAATAAGTGTTTCCCGTAATGAGGCGCACACGGAAAAAAAGAAACAGCGAAAATCACAGTATAAACCGCATAGAAAACAGGGTGCCATATTTCATTTTACAGTAAAGTAGAGTAATGTAAATCCTGTCCTACAAAAGTGACGAATTTTCCTGTACACACTGAGATTTTTAAAGTTACACTGGCTTATTTACAGTTCGGTATTGTGAATACATCAGTGTTTTCAGTAAAAAATATTCAATTGTAAAATTTACATG
Source organism: Ophion obscuratus (assembly GCA_964007375.1). Lineage (NCBI taxonomy): Eukaryota > Metazoa > Arthropoda > Insecta > Hymenoptera > Ichneumonidae > Ophion > Ophion obscuratus. Next base: position 12,416,325 of record OZ023323.1, on the reverse strand, counting down.
AGATCACTGATTTTTATACTGTACGCAAACTGCAAGGGTTACAGTGTACACTGTATTGAGTACAGAGTGATTCATTAAACTTCACAGTGTGGCACGGTAGTTTCCTCTTCTTTCGATAGTTCGTGACGTTATCTGTGCGCTCTGAGATTTTTACAGTTGCACTGGTTTATTTGCTTGAGTTTGATATTGTGAATACATCAGTGATTTCAGTAAAAATATTCAACTGTAAAATTTAAATGCGATCACTGATTTTTATACTGTACGCAAATGAGGCACGAGGTGAGGCACGAGGCCAGGCCACAAAGGATTGCCAGTTAGTAGTGCGTGGTTGATGAAACGAGGACATCGAAATTAGTGCGACAGAATTCAAGAAATTATAAAGAAAGAGAGAATTTTTGTTTAAGGTACGTTCTTGTCTAATTAAGACTTGTCTCGAGCGTGGGGTGAGGCACGTGACCAGGACACAAAGGATTGCCAGTTAGTAGTGCGTGGTCGATAGGATGCGAACGTTGAAATTTGTGCGTCATGATTCAAGAAATTATGAAAAAGAAAGAATTATTTACAAAAGGATACGTTCTTGTGGATGTGTCTGATTTTTAAAATATTTTCTACACATTTAGTTAAACTTCTTTTATGGATAAACTTTTTTTGTGTGTCTACATAAACTCTGTCGATATAACTGGCGCATTCATTGTACATAATACAGATTAACCAACTGTCAAAGTACAAGTTTTGTTAAATTTATATTACAGTGTTGAACTGTCAAAATTTACTTTTGACTACACTGTATTTTGGGCTGTGTGTTCCAGTAAAAAATACAGTGGAGCGGTTCGAGTCCAAAGAGGACAGTATAGGAACTTTAATAATTCACTTCGAGCACACTGTATTTTGAGCACTGTGTTTCAGTAAATATCGCTGTGCAATCGCTCGAGTCAAATGCGAACTGTGTAGCCCCTGTACTTTGTGCTATTTCTTTTTTTCCGTGTATTGAGAGGGTTAAGATATGTTGAATAAACCTTCTCAAAAGAAATCCTATTCTTTTTTTCATACTCCAAAAATAAATTGTCAAAGTTAGGCCTTATTTTCTGCCGTTGAAGTGGTGTTTGTCCCTCATTTTGATAATGGTTCTTCGTGTCGCAAATTCTAACATCAATAAAATGCTTCCAAACTGTGAATAGGACGGCAAGCAGAATGTTGAGCTCATCTCCGTAATCTTTGGGCTGGTGAGAAGGAAACGCCAAAAGTATGGAATTTTCTTATATCGAATACAGATAAGGAAAAAAAAAGATAAATATTTCGTTACCCAAAGACAACGACAGATGTATGCCCATAGGTATCGAGCAGATGAAATTATCACTTACCTTCTCATTGAGCACAACAAATAAGAAAGGCTAAGCATCGCCAAGTCAAATCTGTGGATTTGCTAGCTAATATTGTCCATGTGTAGTTTGTATACTCAGGGCGCACCTATGAAATCTGTCAAAGAATTCCAGTCACAAAGAAAGGAACCTAATTAGCCGAGCAAAGCGAGGTCCCACAATCTACTGGAATAAATCGGCGTTCGTATGTTTGCATGTCGGTTTGACGATAACTTGCGTACCGTTGATCCGATCTTCATGAAATTTTGTAGGCAAGTAGATTACGCTAGTAAAACATTAAGTTCGAATATGAGCGAAATCGGTCAAGGGGTTTATACAGTGATGTTTAGATGTGCTAAAAATGAAAACCTTCCAGTCGAGATTTGATGAAGAGAGGAGATCCATCCTGCAAGTGTAATAGTGTAAAGAAAAAAGAACAAAAAATAATTTCAACAAACAAAAAGATCATGTAAGCATAGTAGCTTATATAATAAAAATAAAAATAATAATACACTATAGAAACATAAGTAGTTTATGAGATATGAGGCAAACACGTGAACGTACGTAAAATGCATGTATATCCTCCCTTATTTTTTGGTAGTATTTTACTAGCATGAAAGGGTAGTAACAATCCCTTTTACCCTTCTAGGGGTTGAATATCAGAGATTCCTTTCTTACAAGGAAAGGTTGCGAGGTCGATCTCTCCGAATTGGATGAAATTTGGCATGCTTGTAGAATGGGTACAAATAGGCGACACGTATTTTTTTATATCTGCGGAACCCGATTTTTAAGGGGTGAAACGCACCCTCGAAAATGGGGGTGTTTTTCGTTTTTCGTCGATAACGTTATGGTTCTCATCTCCAATGAATAGTACACGAAAAAATAAACATTGTTGCAATTTGTTTTTTTTTTATATCTTGTACTGTTAAAATGTTATCGACGAAAAACACTCCAATTTTCGAAATGTTGATGATATTGGTACCTACTACTTGACGAAAATTGTTTTTGCAAAATAAAAATAAAACTACTTTTTTAATCCACATTTTGCAGAAATGTTGCGTGAAATGTTTATTTTTTTTAAAATGCATTTTTGTAAATTTATGTAAATTTCCATTTCTTTCATTTCAATTACCGTTACAGAAATTATACATCTTTTAACTGAAAAAATGTTTGAACTTTTTTGCAAATCAAAGTCTACGGAAAGCTAGACTGCACCCCGATTCGCAACTCCCGCGGCGACTTTGCTGTAACACTCTGCCACAGCTCCGCCATTTTGATGATGAATTAATTTTAAAAAATGGTTTCGTATTCTCAAATATACCATTCAAGTATACCTAAAGTTTGATAATTGTAGAATAATGATTTCTTAGTTCAAAAAATCCCTCAACATTGCTTTTTTCCTGTCTAAATGTATATCCCCCCTTGAGTAGTTTTTAAGATATGAGGGAAACATCATGAGGTCCCAGTTCGGGGCGAACCAATACTAGTTAATACCGAGTAACTTGAATAGCATATTCGAATACTACGCCGCATTAATCCCCCTTTTAACGCCCCATACACATCGGTCGCATATACCCTATCTACCTGACCACTTTAAAGCCCTGGGCGGAGGTACAACATTGTGCAAAGACTACTATGTCAGGAATCCAGGTCGTGAGGAGATGCCGGATTTACGTTTTTACCGCACACAAGAAAAATTCATACGTTTAGGTATCACGGGATCACTGATATGAATTTTTTCTTGCATCGAACATAGGCAATAAAAAATGCTAAGTGTATTCGGTTCAAAATCATTAATGTAGTATTAGGCATGACATTCTTAGAGGTATCCAATGGATAAAAATATCAATTCAAAAGATTAGACAAAAAAATTGATCTTCGGGTACTGCGATCTAGGAATTCGTTCGGAGGCAGTGAAAAATGTATGTATCTTCTTCAGTAGCATAATCAACAGAACGATAAAGATTTTCGGAGAAGTCTTTTTAAACAGATACTTCAAGCTACTACCAAAGGCATATCTTGCCGATTTTAATTTACGAAGGCTATGACAGCAACGGGGAACAGTTTGTTACAATTTTTCATGGGTTGAATTGGGGGCATTACTCCATGAAGACTCATGTCAGAAGCTAGCTGAACTTGCCGAATCATCAGAAGCTAATCACACAACAGTTTCGAAACCTTTGAGAGCAATAGGACTGATTTTTGAATATCGAGCATGAATTTTCACGAAAAAATAGCGAGAACTTATTCAACATCCAAATACTACATAGAATTACTACTATCTGATTAAGGGGTAAGGCCACTGTAACGGCCCAAAAAAAAGGTTTTTTCACTAATTTTTTGCTCCCGAAATTGAAGGTATTTGAAAAAAAAACTTTTAATGGTGTTATCGGGCATACATTAAACTTTATTATAAAATTTTTTTACAGTAAAAAAAAACAAAATGGCGGTTCCACAGCTATCTTCCCGGGACATGTTTTGCTTCCAGGGCTCCGCGGCACGCAGCACCACTGGTGCACTTTTGAATCTAGAACAAAAAAAACCATTAATCTAGAGGGCTATAGCTAGAGAATGTCGATCGGATTTTAAAAAGTATCAATTTTTGTGGATTTAGCGTGCGTTTGAAAAAAAAAATTGATTTTTGACGAAAAAAACGGCAAGTTTTTTGTTAATAAAAAATCAATAAATAAAGTTCTTGAAAATTCCGATCGACATTCTCAAGATAATGTAAATGTTCACATCTGGTTAAAATTTCAAGTAAAAAAAATGAAAATTGTTCGAGTTATGCTGCGTGCCATTTTGAAAAACCATGTTTCGAGAAAAACGCGTTTAAAGTTTTGCGAATAGTTTTTTATTGGAAAAAATTTAAAAAAGAAGAAGCACAGGACCTTTTTTTTCTTATTCTAGAGGGTTTAAACTATTTTTTAAGCCAATAAAAAAAAATCGATTTTTCAAAAAATTTACAGTGGCCTTACCCCTTAACTCGTATTCCTCAGATCGAGACAAGGGGCATTTTAACATTTTTTACCCTTAGAGTTGAGTAGTGGAGAGGACGAGATCCTTCGCCGAGGTTTTTCCTTAAGGGGTAAGGCCACTGTAAATTTTTTGAAAAATCGATTTTTTTTTATTGGCTTAAAAAATAATTTAAACCCTCTAGTTTAAAAATAGTTTAAATCCTTTTAACTTCTTTTTTTAATTTTTTCCAATAAAAAACTATTCGCAAAACTTTAAACGCGTTTTTCTCGAAACATGGTTTTTCAAAATGGCACGCAGCATAACTCGAACAATTTTTATTTTTTTTACTTGTAATTTTAACCAGATGTGAACATTTACATTATCTTGAGAATGTCGATCGGAATTTTCAAGAACTTTATTTATTGATTTTTTATTAACAAAAAACTTGCCGTTTTTTTCGTCAAAAATCAATTTTTTTTTTCAAACGCACGCCAAATCCACAAAAATTGATACTTTTTAAAATCCGATCGACATTCTCTAGCTATAGCCCTCTAGATTAATAGTTTTTTTTTGTTCTAGATTCAAAAGTGCACCAGTGGTGCTGCGTGCCGCGGAGCCCTGGAAGCAAAACATGTCCCGGGAAGATAGCTGTGGAACCGCCATTTTGTTTTTTTTTACTGTAAAAAAATTTATAATAAAGTTTAATGTATGCCCGATAACACCATTAAAAGTTTTTTTTCAAATACCTTCAATTTCGGGAGCAAAAAATTAGTGAAAAAACCTTTTTTTTTGGGCCGTTACAGTGGCCTTACCCCTTAATTCATGTTGTCACATGAATGCTTTATGGGCCTGGCATCGATGATTCGGTGTATGTATATGAAAAAAACACTCGTTTATTGATGTTTAATTCTTTATTTTCTAGTGTCGAAATCTTTGAAACTTTTAAACGCGTTTTTCTCACACTTAACATTTTCAAAGTCGGTGAACTCTCTAGCTCAAAATCTACTGCACCGATCCTCTTGAAATTATACACACTCCTTCTACACATAAATTACGAGGTAACGCTGTCGAGTTCTTTTATTTTTTTTTGTAATTTTTATTTATTTTATAATAAGAAAATTTCCGATAAAAAAATTAAAACTCGGTATTTTGACTTCTAAGTGTAACCAAAAATGGAAAAAACCTGACAGCGTTACCTCAAAGAACTTATCAACTAATGAAATCTTTTTGGTTTTTTTTTTTTTGATTTTCGATGATCCAATGACGAGTCATGCGGTTCACCGCAATGTAACTTTTTTTTAGGCGTCCTCGGAAATCTGCTGTCGATGGCTAATTTCTACATATTTATTAATGACATTTTTACAGAATATTCTTCAAATGTCCTTTTATCATATACTGATTACATGAATAAATATATATTAACTGTGTCGTCAAAAAAAAATATCGTAAATATGCTTTTTTTATAGCGAATTAACCTTGCTCCCCTCCCCTTAAGTTTACACGGCAAGTCGTTGCACAGCAATATCCCGTGTACTTGTGTCGTACATAGGTACGTTGTACTTTTATATAATGGTGATATTTATTTTATGTTATAATAGTAATATGATTTTTTTTATAAAAATAAAATAGTTGGACAAATATTGTTCCTGAGGTTTAGCAATTTTGTGTACATAATTTCTACTAAACTGGCTTGGCTAGTTTGAAAAAAGTTATTTCACCTTTTTTCGTACATTTGATTCATTAAAAAAATATGAAGAAACGACTGCTTAAATTAAAATAATAATTATTATAAAGTAAATCAAAATTTTTTTATAAGGAAAACAAGCGATAATGTTTTCGCTGGGATGTTTTTATTACTTGGTGTTCTTTTTTTACTTTTTTCAGTTTAAAGATTTTAAAAGCGATTTCATATTTTTTTTAAAGTGAAGAAAATCATCATTTCCTTTAGATTTGGTCTAAAGAGGAGTGAATTTTAGATATGTCTGAAGAAACTGTAAGTCTATAATTTCAAATTCACATTCAGCAGGGATAGGTATTTCAAGATTTTTGAACGCGTAGACCTGGGCAATGTCATACGTAACATGAATCGTTTTCAAAATTTTTATCATTGTTATAAACTTGAAAATTTGTTTGTTCTTACTGTGTTAAATACATAAAAGAACATCTATACAAGCGAAATTGTCGAAGAGATTTTTATTGAAAGAATTAATAATCCAAGCAGTCAAGGTTCACCTTTTCACGTTATTAGTACTGACTTCGTGACACTTGATGTTTTTGTCCTTTTGAAAAACATCTTGGTTACTGTAAACCAGAAATTCGTTTGAAGACTCAATACGAGTCTAAACAGAACAGATGCCAAAAATGACGAATTCCCTTGCATCGAACACAGGTAACGAAAAATTTATATTTTTAGGTACTGAATAGCTAGAAATGTATGTTTATCTGATTGATTCAAGGACATGAGTCACACGTCTTGTCGGTAAAATTCCTTTAGTGAAGTTTTCTTTGGATCACATTTCGGGAAAACCAAAAACAAAACGGTCGTCGTTCAAAAGATCGAAAGATGTACAATATATCTATGGAAATAGAAGTTATTGCCTTCGTTTCACGTGAGACAAATTCATAGACTGATTTCTTTATATCTAACAGTTTGAGGCTTTCGACGTCTTCGATCGCTGCGACAAAATCTATTTTTTGGCTGCAGAGTCTCTAAAGATATTTATATCTTTAGATTGTTTACGTCTTTAGATATATTTAGATATATCTAAATATATCTAAAGAAATATAAATAAGATATATATATATATTTTTTATTTTATATCTTTTTTTTAATATTTATATTTATATTTATATTTTTTATATCTATTTATTATATATTTATGATATCTATAATAATATATATAAATATAAAAAAGATATATATATATATCTAAAGATATATTATATCTTTAGATATATTTAGATACTATCTTTAGATATATTATACGTTGATTGTTTTTAGTTACAAGGCAAAAACTTGATTTGTTTCACATTAACTTAAAACCATTAACATCTTATATGTCTAGAGACTGCGAAAACAAAATCATGGATTCTTTGCAGCGATCTGAGACATCGAAAACCTCAAATTTTTAGATTTAAAGAAGTCATTCTATGAATTTTTCTCACATCAGCTGATGACGATGAAAAATGTATATCCGTAGAGATATGATTTTGTTAATGTCTTTCGTTTTAAGGTAGGTACCGCATTTATCGAGGGTACGGGAAAACTGTAAAAACCCGTACCGGTATAGACGGCCTCAGATTTTTCTAATTTTCTCGTGCACAGACTTTAACTCAAGTATCTACACCAAGTCATCAAAAGTATGAGCCTTCAGCGATTTTTTTTCTACAGAAAAACTACAAAATAAAACAAGATTACAAAAAAGGGTGTTTGTCACACATATCAGTGACTGTATACAAACATTTTTTCGAAGCGATTAATTTCAAAATGGCGACTGTGCAGCGTATTTGCGATGACGTCTCCGTTTTTTTAGGGTCCACGGCCGGACAAACAGCTCTGTAATTTTTAATTATAATGGGCCAATGAATTTTTTTTTCGATAATATACAATAACTGCTATAAAAGTACGTAGGATTTATTTTTCGATATATTGATTTTTGGCTAAATGGCGCACGACTAAAGTGGAAAATGAAAAATTTGCCTAAAAAATCGTCAGATAATTGTTAATAACAAATGAATTATGCAATATAAAAAAAAATCCTACGTACTTCCATAGACAATGTATTTTTCAAGATATATTCAACATTTCAAGTGAATCGGTTGAAAATTGTCTGAGTTATGTTTCCGGCCAACTTAAAAAATGCAGTTTGAAGATAAACGCGTTTGAAGTTTTGCGTAGCTCGCTGCGGACCAGGCGGCCTTGTACTAAAATTCGAAAACTGAGTACTTAGAGATTTTTCCCGGCCATAATCTTTTGGGACATCATTTTTGAGGTCCATTGAAAAAAATCAATTTTTCGAAAATTCTAGAGTGGCCTAACCTCTTAAATATACATATACAGGGTGTTCCTCTTATCTCTGCCACCCGAAATAAATCGGTAATTATCGACGTCACAAAAAAGAGTTCTAGACAAAAGTTGTACGGTGTAAAGGGGGCCATCAAATGCGACCAATTTTTTTTATTTATTTTGGTGGAGGCACCGACAAACAGTGAAGATCAACTCCACTTCTTAAAATGGAAAAGTACATTTTTTTCAACCATCTTGAGGAGCACCTCAAGCCGCATAAAAAACATTAGGGGGTCAAAGTCGTTCAAGGTCATTCAAGGTCAGTATCGATTATACAAATCTAAATATCTCGGATCATTTCCAAATATTTGGTAATGATCCGAGATATTTATATTTGTATCATCGCTACTGACCTTGAATGTTTTTTATGCGGCTTGAGGTGCTCCACAAGCTGGTTGAAAAAAATGTACCATTCCATTTAAAAAGGTGGAGGTGACGTTGCGACACACTGTGCGTCAACGTCTCCACCGAAAAAAAAATTGGTCGCATTTGATGGCCCCCTTCACACCTTACAACTTTTGTCTGGAACATTTTTTGCGTCGATAATAACCGAGTTTTTTCGAGTGGCAGAGATAAGAGGGACACCCTGTATATATATAAGGCGTTCCATACTATTTCGAACGGTCAAAAAGTTTTCCACTCTCGAAAAAATTGAAGTTTTGTCAAATTATTTAATTACATGCAAAAAAACAGTGTAAATGTTTTCAAAATTTTTGGGTCGCTTGTTCTCGAATTTTTCAAATTTTCACAATTTTCAAAATACCGTTATATCTCGTGAGCTTTTGATTTAACAGAAAAATGTGAGACAAAAAAGTTGCAATTTTACATGAACTTTGTGAAAAAATTAGTTTTGAATTTTTCCAGTTTAAAATATGCCCATTTTCACCAAAATTATACAAAAATATTTTTTTTCGGTCGGTATGTCACTTTTGATTTTTCTCAAAAAATTCCAGCAAATACTCTGAAGTGTGTACAATAACACCTATTTTTTTCAGAGTGACTCGATTCGTTGTTCCAAAACTGTGCTTTGTTTTATTATTATGAGATATTTTTTTTAGACAAATCCATTATTATTAAAAATGATTCTCTCCCAAATTTTTCTCACATTTTTCAGGCAATAAACATCCATAACGGTAATAATTTTTTTGAGCTTAATCATAAATTATTGGTAAGGTATACAAAGTTAACCTTGCCATACAGAGTAACGTTCACGGTCCAACATGAAAATTGTGATACAAAATAACGTCGTCGTGCAATATGGAAAATGGGCATTTTTTAAACTCGAAAAGTGGACAACTCTTTGACCGTTTGAAATGGTATGGAACCCCTCATATATATATATATATATATATATATATTAGGGTGGCCATTATTTTGGCTTCGGTAAAAAAAAATTAACGTCTAGGAAAAAAAAACTAATCAAGATATGAAAAAAAAATCTGTGTAAAATTTGGACGCGCTGGGATAAGGAGAACACGTACCATTGAACAGTTTAATTTTCAAAAATACATGCATTTTTTAATGGCTGCACTAAAATATTCATTAGTCTCATAATATTAATTTAAAAATCTGGAATTGGGTACATTGATTATACATATTAAGAGGTACAAAATATATTATTTACTGATTTTTTCCCATCAATTATGTACAGTCGTGAGTAGATTGAAAAATTAATAGAAAATTTGAAAACGGTCGTGGCGGTTTGGCCACATTGTGGCGGGAAATCGAAGCAGTTAATTAATTATCGGAGCGGATTTTTTATGCAAATAATAATGTAATAATTGTGTATTGAATGCTTCGAAATTATATTTTTTTCTTGAGCCTACGAGAAGATTTTCCAACTGTAGTGGCGATAATACAAAATATAGTGCAGACAAATAGTTCGAAATTTGGTCATGGCGCTTCGTCCGCTCATTTTTACCGACCGAGTTTGTTTGCCATTGTTGGACGTAGAAAAAAAATTTAACACGTGAAATCTTTACGTTTCTGCAAATTTATGTCCATTTTACGATGCGGTTCCAAACGGTATCAGGTTTTCTAGTCAGACTTTACTTTTCTGCTCGATAAAGACATTGATTTCTTTATTAGTCCCGAGTCTATGGCGTTTTTTGAATTATTTAAAATTGATTGTACTTTTCTCGACACCAATGTATCTGTTGGGGTCTCGAACGAGAGTTATCAAATGGGCGCGCAATTGATAAAAAAAAATAAAAGTCTGTAATGATATACCGGAGCGAGGTATCAAACTTATCACCGATTATAACAATCGATTGACTTATGATGAAGATCATATACAATTTGTTCTTCAAGTTGTCGCCGAATATAAAAAAAAAATTCGAACGTAAACAAATATACTCTACTTCAATCATTTCATAGATGAACTGTTATTACTTATGTAACATTTCATGTAAAGGTACGAATTTGGGGTACGTGATTGATGAAAAAATAATGAGTAAATAATATATTTTGTAACTCTTAATATGTACATATTAAGAGTTACAAAATATATTGTTTACTGATTTTTTTTCATCAATCACGTACCGCGAATTCGGAATTAGGTACATTGATTATGCGTATAATCAATGTACCCAATTCCAGATTTTTTAATTAATATTATGAGACTAATAAATATTTCAGTGCAGCCATTTAAAAAAAGCATGTATTTTTGAAAATTAAACTGCTCGGTGGCACGTGTTCTCCTTATCCCAGCGCGTCCAAATTTTACACAGATTTTTTTTTCATATCTTGATTAGTTTTTTGCTAGACGTTAATTTTTTTTTACCGAAGCCAAAATAACGGCCACCCTAATATATATACAGGGTGTCCCAGAACTCAACGTCAAGTCGAAACGGGGTGACAGGATTGATTGTAATCAATCCTGTAATCCATCATGAGAAAAATCAGAAAAAAAAATAAAGCAGAAAAAAATAAAGCAGAGCCTTTCAAAGTAGACAAATTTTGAAAATTTTAAATTCATAGTTTAACAAATAGTCTTAATTCTAGGAAACTTGCGTTTGTTTGGGTTTGTTTGGGTTTGTTTCACAATAACCGAAAAATGGTTACAGTTTGACCAAATTTCTAGGTTTTTCTTAAATGCCCATAATTTTCAAACTGCACGGGATAGATTTTTTTTCGGATTTTTCTCATGATGGTTACAATCAATCCTGTCACCCCGTTTCGACTTGACGTTGAGTTCTGGGACACCCTGTATATATAGCAGGCAGACCGACTTTGGTGGAAAAAAAATTCCGTCTCAGTATCTCGTCGCTGCGATACGTAAAGTAGAAAGGGTCGAATCGTGTCGCGTTCTATGGGTGTCTCATTATTTTTCTTCTCGTGCGAACAATTCTGAGGGTCGAAGAATAGCATGTCACAGCGATAGACTTTGCTCTTGCGAATTTTCATTATCGCCGCAAACGGCTCTGAGGAATCTTCACTCAAGATTCGCGAAGAATAGCGCAGATCGAGGGGCGTCAGGAGGACTAAAGGATGCGTTAGATGGTGTAAATAGAAAGAGGGGCCTCTCGCGACCAGCGGCTATAGCCTGAGACAAGTTTCGCGTACAAGACACGTCTTTGCTCGCTGCTGGTGCGCGAGAGAGGAATATCGTCCATAAGTAAAAGTACGGAGAGTCAAAAAGTCGTATATTCCATTGTTAGTAAAGTGGACGAGTGCGGGGTATAAGACTGTCTGATATTCAGGGGTCGGGAATAGGGGGCCCGCGTTGTGCTGAGATGGACAAGGACAGGTCCGCATTGTATTCCATTGCCAGTAAATCCTCGCAGGCTTGCGAGAGCGAGGGAGATAGAGAGGGAGGTGTGCTCTCGGAGTTGAGTGTAAATGAGAGCTCTTTCTCACTTTCTCTCTCTCTCTCTTTCTCTCACGAGCCCTTTTCTTTCTTCTTTCTTTCTCGGGACTTTGGCACGAGCTAAAAGACAACGAAACTCCAGAAGCCGTACACGCGCAGCCACGATCTCATCGCGCTTCTGGACTTTTTAAGGAACGCCGCGATTTCCTCCGAGCATCTTCGCCTCGAGGATGCTGTGTGAGGCGCTCGCGCAACACCAGATCGGCCGAAACCAAGAGAGAGAGAGAGAGAGAGAGAGAGAGAGAGAGAGAGAGAGAGAGAGATTTATCTCTCGGCGACGATAGCGCAGCCCTTTGTCCCCAACCGCGCTCGGTGAGAACTCCACATTTTTCGCAATTTCATCCTCTTCTTTTCTCGCTCTCTCCCTCGCCCCTAACCCCGCGCCCTCACGCAGCGAAATCCCAGAGCCTCGCCAAACCCGATGATTCTTCTCTGTTTTAAATTTACTCGATCGGCAAATTACTTTTTCGATATTATCGCGGCCACGGCGCGGCAGTGACGAGACAATTTCGCGAAACAGGAATATGTCGTGGCAAGCAAAAAAAAAAAAATCAACGAATCGCCAAATCGTCGGACTATTTCTTTGATGTCTTTTCTTGTAAATCGTGCATCGCGTGACTGTTTCTTTTTTATTTGGTTCATCGATTCAATCAATTTTTAATGGTTATGTTTGCTCTTTTAAACGGTATTCCAAAGATTATTAATTGCTGGAATATTTTTTGGCATTTTAAATAGGCGAGTAATGGAATAATCGAAACGAGCCACTCGAACCACTTTCGAACAAGAATCTCTTTTTATAATATATATTTAACATGCGTGCAGAGATACATAGATTTGTAATTTTTGAAAAATTATGCAGCCTCTTTGCGGTTTGCCGATATGTTTTTTTGTCTCTCGACGCTAGATCGATTGCAAGATTTTCGTTCGAAAAAAAACGGAATTTCGATGCGTCCTCTTTTTCTCGCGCTTCAGACGTTCTCGTACGGTTTCGAGTGGGAATAAGAGCTAAAGAACAAGAGGCAAAAGCCGCCGGTCAAGTTAAGAGCCGACCGTTCGTCGTCTTTGGGCTCTTCGTCGACGTCCACTTTGCATAGTTTAGTGCGACGACACCTACCGGTGTCAATTAAATCCTCGTTCCAATCCTCTCGAGTGTGCCTCGAACGATCCACGCCTCGATGCTCTCCGACTCTCCTTTTCCGAGCAAACACCGCCGGTGCTGACTTCTCTCTCACTCGCGTACTGCTTCCCGTTCCTCGATCTTCACTGCCTCACGATCTTTCTCTGTAATTCGTACGCGCCAGAAGATCTCTCTAATCCAAGCTCAAAGGAAACCCACGCATTCCTTAGGGGAATCCTATGTATTCTGGTGCCAAACTCTCCAGGGACTTTGACGCCTTTGACCTCTTCAATTTTACTTCGATCGGTAATTGCGAGGAAATTTTCTCGACCTTTAATTTGCAAATTTTTATTAACGACCTGGGAAAAATGGAAGAGGAGAAAAAAACGTTTTTTTTTTAAATCTCAATAGTCGAGATAGTATTCAGATATTCGAGTGTTTTGAATTTCGTCCGCGTGAAAATGATACATGGGTAAATTTAGGTCGATTAATTTAACTGTAATCTAGGCTTTTAATAAATATTCCAATATTAATTCGGTTCTTATGGGATCGCGAGGATTTTACTTGCGTGAACCTTATCTTTAGCCTCCCATGGGAATAATTTATGTCCCGATAAATAAAATCCCCGCACGTTAATTAATTTTCAATCGAATCACCTGAAGGTATCTAAATCGCCTTTTTAATCTTGCTTTCCTCGAATCGAGAATGAGTTCTATGGGAAACGAAAAATTGTCTCATTTATTCGAAATGGAAATTGTTTGCAGAATAGAAAAAAAATTTTGGAAAAAAATCGGCGACAAGCAGAAAAATTGATCGAACCGTTGGAAGAACCGTTAGACGCACACAATAAAAAAAGGATCGAGAGATAATGTGCGTGTGTGCGTGTGTGTTCGTTTCCCAATAGTGACGACGAATTGTCCAGTCGCTGGAATTTAGCGGCCGAAATCAAAATTTGAAAAAAAAAAAAAAAAGTACGTCGAGGCGTTGAACTATTTTGAGAGGCCAATAAGAGGATCCCCGCATGATTTGCAACGGTCACCATGTAAATACGAAATATTTCAGATCTGATCAATGCCCTCGAGTTCTTCTTAATTCCGTATCCTTTTTGTTTCTTTCAAACTTCTTTCGAGTCTCGTTCAAGGTAATCCTATCGTCAGGCTTCAATCCATAGGATCGTCATAATTTTTTTGCGAGCTTCGTTAAATACATTAATAATCATCTCTGTAAAATTTCAAGGTCGCTTATCGACTTAATTACGGCGAAAAAAAAACATTAAAATTGCGTATTTTTGTGAAGGAATTCCGAGACGACATACAAAAACCCAATTTCCGATCGCTACAAACGTGTATATGATAGTGGGAAACCGTCAGATTCATAAAAATAATCAGATTTTCATACTTAACACTTGTAGTAATCCAATGCTCTCAGCAAAAAATTACGTTTATTGACCTAACTTTTATCTCATGTCAAGTTTAATTTGCACTTGCGGTATTGGATTTATTGGACTTTTTATCAGTCGCGGCCGAAATACAATTCTTTATATTTTCCGCACCTGACATTGTTTTGACAGATCAACGTTGAAAAGCATTGAGGTTAAACTCGCCTCGGTGAGTAAAAAGAGACGAAGATAGAACCAATGTTGCCAAATATCAAACCTAGAAATGCGCGAATCGTTGAAATAACTATTTTTTCATTTTTCCAATTCAATGTGAACATTCATAAAACAGTTTACACATGGAAAATTTCAGTTATTACAAATTATTTTTTTGTATATGTTGAAAATATAAATTGTACAAGTCTCAAGTATGATCAGTGGTGTGACTAGTGTGAAGCGATAGGATTACCTTAAATTCCAAATGTCCTCGCCATTTTTTTTTCTCAAAAAATATAGTCCGCTTAGTCCCAAAAAGTATCCGAAATTTTTTCCCTGCAGGAAAAAAGATCGCGATCGGGGCTGTCACGTTTCGAAAACTAAACGGCGTTTTTCTTTCCGGTTAGTGTCGGAGGAAAAGGGTCTCGATGAATGTCCTTAAGTACTAATGAATAAATAAAACCATCAATTTTGTATATTTTTAAATTAATATATAATTTTTAGTCGTGTGGTTTCTTCGAAGGGTCATTTTGTTTGGGTTTTTTTTTGTCAGGACTCGTGGATGAGAAGGAAACGGGGATTCAAAGGAATCAAGATATTTTGTTGTTCTTCGAGGGGGGATGTAATACAATATACAATACAAGCCGTACCAGGAGGAATCGCAATTCACGAAAATGGCAAAGCCGCCCAGGGCCTTCTCTTATTGCTTATTATTTTCGTTTCTCATGAGTTTTTCTGTTCTCCACCTCAACCCCTCCCTCTCCGCCTTCGTTTCATTGTTTTTTTTTCTTTTATTAATATTATTTTTCATTCTCCAATCGTCCATTCGGTGGTAAAGCTCGCTTGCGGAATGACAGGACTGTTTCGTTTTTTTTTGCTGTTTCCTACGTTTGGCCAGCCAAGAGCGCAAAGTCGCGTTTCATTTTTTTTTCACTGCCCTTTCTTGTCGCTGTACTCTCGGGAAGGACCTAGGGAGTTGAGCAGAAATTCCCGCGACTTTGCCCCCCCCTAATTTACGCCCTCGTGTATGTACGCTAAGGGTGTTGCGCAATTTACAAACATTTTCCCTTAGCCGTTTATTCAATTGGAAAAGCGCTTTGCTCCAGTGTGGAAAAAGGGTCGAAATTTTTCTTGACAAAAAAAAACAATGAATTCGGTCGTCTCAAACGACATCCTGAAAAAGAAAAAAAAAATCGTCGTTCAAAGAGTCCCAGGTAAGCGCTCCGGCGTTTCAGGCATTCGTTTTATTTTCGAAAAAATAAATAAATAAATCTACACTTATTCACATCCGGATCTACATTTTTGTCGTCACGTGTGGGTCGTAGCATTTATCAACAATCATTCGTTTGCGACTTTTCTCAAATTAATTTTTCGCTCGGTATAAAAGTTCAAAGGGGCCCTCGAGCCCTTCGGCACAAGAACGAAAAAAGGGTCAGGGTACATTCCAGATATGTACTATAACCGGAATATAATTTTTCTCGTATTTGTTATAAAAATCCCTGGCCCGTCCAAACAACAGGGCTTCAACGACCTTTGATTGAATTTTATTACATTTTTTCCCACTCGTGTTCACCTTCCCTTTTCTTTTTCTTTTTTTTTTTCATCGAGTGCAGTCCACTTTTGCGCTTGGGATATTTTTTCATGACGATCGCGAGTTGTCACATCGATTTGTTTTGACGAGAAGAGTTTTTCCCAATTTTTTTCTGGTTTTTGTAAAACTTTTATGCTCATGTAAAACGTGTGTGTGTGTGTGTGTGTGTGTGTGTGTGTGTGTGTGTGTGTGTGTGTGTGTGTGTGTGTTTGCGTGTATGTGTGCGTCTGTGTGCGTGCGTGTGTGTGTGTGTGTGTGTGTGTGTTTGCGTGTATGTGTGCGTCTGTGTGTGTGTGTGTGTGTGTGTGTGTGTGTGTGTGTGTGTGTGTGTGTGTGTGTGTGTGTGTGTGTGTGGTGTGTGTGTGGTGTGTGTGTGTGTGTGTGTGTGTGTGTGTGTGCGTGTATGTGTGCGTCTGTGTATGCGCGTGTGCGCGTGTGTCGACGAAAATGACTCGGTAATAAATCGCTAATATTTCTACATAAACCTCTACGGTTCATACAAGTTGTTTTTTTTGTTCTTGTCCTTTTTTTCGCGTGAGCACGGCTTCGACAATATAATTTTCTTGATCGTCGCAAGAGTGCATATCCGATCGGCCTGCGTCCGTGTGCGGATCATGCGCGGACGCGGGAGCTCGTTCAACGAGCCAGCATACAACGAAAAAAAAGTGAAAAAAAGAAGAAGGAAAGAAAAAAGCAACGAGTGCGAGTTCATGTGCTTCTGGTCTTGCGAAAAATTTTCCAAATACCGTGTGGATGGAAAACGGTGCGGGTTTTTCGGCAGTCGGGGCGAGTAATCATGTAGAAAGTTTCAGGAGGAGAAAGATCGCGAGCTGATGATCCATTCGATGGATATCTACAAAAATACTGCGCCCAATCGTAATGATCTTGTGTCACGAAAAAAAAAAAACAAAACGAAGTAAAGAGGAAAAAAGGAAAGATCGGTGCGAATAAAACCAATCTGCCTCATCGATTCTCGTTTCAATAATTTAATAATTTATAGTTCGCTGCCACATTGAATCGACGAGTAGAAACGGAAAACAAGCAACGCGACGATAATCGTTACGCTACATATATTTAGGGAAGGCAAAACGAGAGAGACGAAGAACTGTGGACTCTGTTTTTTTCGATCTTTCTTTTTTGTTTTCTTCTTTTTTTTTTAATGACTATAATTAGCCCGAGGGACGTAAAGGATTCTCTCCTTAGAGAGGAATATTTCTGTTTCGCCAGTCAAGCGTCGCTCCTGTCGTACTTCCTGACAACACTCATTTTATTTCAATACCTCTACCATCCCCTCAATGACTCGCAGAGACTATATACCCTCGAGAGGGGCATGAAAAAGTTTCGTGTGTGGGTGTGTGTAAATATGCGTTTTTATTTTATTTTTTATTTTGCAAGTGTATTTTTCCTTCGACTCTCGCTCTCTATCTCTTTTTCTCTCACGCTCACGACTCTAATAATCAATTATCGTAATTAATGTAGTGAATAATTAATACAGAGGGAGGAGGATACTTGTATATATATGTGTGTGTATATAATATTTATATAATAATATTAATATCGTGTATAACTAGGGTACATATTTACATTTTTCTCGGGTCAGGCCCGGGGGGAGACTCGGGCCATTCAGGGTACAATTCCCGCAATGTGGTGCTCATTGCTTTTTTTCCGTTTTCTTTTCTTCCTTATATTGCAATGATTTATCAATGAAATTGATGTTTTACTTGAAGAAAAATGTCTTGCCTCGACCCTCAAGCGCTAAAAGTACTCGTAGACGAAAAAAAGAGGGAACAAGAAACACGCGGAGGCTCGGCTCGGCTCGATATATCGGGATTCATCGACTCGTGCAATTTACAGAGGAAGGGGAATGAATGCACCGGCACTTTTTTAAATTTCGCTTTCCCTTTTTTTTGCTCTTCGTAATTTAATTTATTTTCCTTCGACTTCGCCGCAGTGTCCGAGGCAGGTATCTCGAGGTCCGTTCGAAAGTGTGTCCACCTGCTCACATTTCGCAAGCAACATCGCGAGAAAACGATTCTCGCATGGCGACATTTTGGTGAGTTTAAAAACTATACGCGCACCGTTTCTATTTACACGCACGATACTATTCGCATTTCGTTCTCCTTCTTTGTTTCGAGTTTTTTTCCCTTCTTTGTTACTTTTTTAAAATCTCTGATGAGTAATTGTTTAAATTGCACTTTGTAGTTGGGGCACGTCACTCAAGCCCATCTTGTCGCGTTGCGGCTCTAGGAGAGAAGATACCGCTTACCATCGGTCGGTAAGGAAGTCCCGAAGTTGCGCGATCGGCTGCGCCGCCACGAGGCTCGGACGCGAGTGCGGGCACGCCCCGGTCGCCATTTTGAGAACGCGCGAACGACATTTGGCGCGAGCGTTGCGCACGGACGTCATTTCGGTGACGATCCATAGGGGCAAAAAGATCCGCGTTTTCGATATTAAAATTCTATTATTATTTTATTTTGCTTTTCCTCATTCTTCGTACTCTAGCGTATCTATCGTTTTTGTGTAATTGTTGTTGTTGTTGTTGTTTTTTTTTGCCACCGCCGCTGCGCCGCTCCCATTCTATCGGGTATCGTGGCTGACCTTTGGCTACGACGGCTCGGAGGTCGAGTCCGGTACGAATTCGCGTTCGTCGATGGGGGGTCCATCCTCGTCTTCCTCGTCGTCGTCACTCGTCGTGACATCGGGATCATCGTCGTCCTCGGGATCCTCCTTGGTGCTGGTAACGGGCTCGTTCTCCTGTCACGGACTCACGCCACCTCCGTCGGCCTCGTTGTTCCTGTGATGCGCGCTCGTGAGCCCGGGACTTCTTCTTCTCTTGAGGCCGCGTCTCTCCTGAAGACCGTTCACCATGTTCTCAATGGATTTGAGCTCGCCCGTGGACGAGGCATTGACCGGGCCAACGGCGCTGGTCCCCGTGGCCGGCGTCGTCGACGACGAGTTGAGGCTCCCACCGATTGGCGTGGGTGAACCCGTTGGTGGCCGGGGTGGTGGTGACCGCGGGCTGAGCGTTCGACTTCCGGGCGTTACGGTCTCGAATGCCGAGCCGTGCGACGGGGCTGGCAGGCTATAAGATGCGAACCGGTGTCCCTTCAGTTGATGCAACGGACTTGAAAGTGGATGAGGATAGTGCGCGAATAGCGCCGGATGTTGCGATGCCGCCAGTGCCAATTGGGCGTTCAAGAGCATTCCCGGAGTCACACCACCGTGCAAGCCCAACGGGCTCGGTGGTATCAGTGGACCCGGGCCCGAGTACAAGCCCGGCACGGACGGATAGAAGTACGGTAAGAGGGGTGGATGAAGAACCGGCGGACCCACCGAGACGTCGGGCCTGGGACCCTCCGAACCCGGGGGTCCTGCGGATATCCCACCGCTCTCCGAGCCCGAGGACTCGCTACCCTCGCCTCTCTCGCTCATACGGTCATCCCGATGCGCCGGATGCGGCGTGTCCGGACCCACCACGTCCAACAACTTGTCCTCGTCGTCCATAAGGTCGTTCATTGAGTTCGAGGATCGCCGCTTGTCCGGCGAGGATGGCGTTCCACCCGAGCTCAGACGGGAACCACCTCCGGACACGGTCAACAGCGCCTGCCTTCTGCAACAACGACTGTGCGTTAGCAATGATGAACACCCCGAATATCCATCACCCAAGTCCCAAACAACAGCCTAACAAAACTCTACCAAGGATATCCCTAGACAAACCACTTTCCGGCATCAGCGAATCTCCACAATCGCATCTCATGGTAGGTTAATAAAGATAGTCCATCACCTGTGATTCATTTTACGGCAAGATCAACACTGTTCGCGATAGCCCCGCACGAAGTGTCCGGACTTTCCGCCATTGACTAATGAAGTTGTTAAACGCCGTAGACGTTACGGAAGGCTAGATATCAGTAAAGTAGCAAAAAAAGGACAGAGAGAGAGCTGTTGCCATTGCGGCGAACGAGAAACGGCGTCAACCGTTTAGACCTAATGCCGCAATTCGTACATACATATGTATCTACGGCATGCCAAGAACTGTACAAACATCCTTATACATATATATGTGTGCCAGGCAGTCGCGGAACGGACGGGATCCTTAAGCGTTTCTGCTTTCATAAGCCCGGACTATGAGCAAACCTGTCCGTAGCAATAATAACTCGGCGTACTTCATATACGGTCAGCTCGCACGCCAGCAACCGGCAGAGAATCCATAAATACTAAGAGATGCGAAACGTTGTAACGATTGCCCCACGGGAGGGCGCCAAGTTATTAAATAAATTACATTAATATAGCATGCGCACAGTCCTGTAACGCTGTCATCATCACCATCATCATCAGCGTAAACGGTCTCCTTGCTCTTTATATATCAATTCGTGTGTATTCGAGCCTTCCCGTCGCCACGAACTTATCCAATTGACTCGGATGGAGTTTTCTCGTTCAAGCCCATTTGAGGCCTGAGCCTAAGCATCTAAATTTATGATCTAAAATTATGACATTTCTGAATCATCGGTTCTGTTTGTCTTTCCAGGCGCGTGCGAATCTCTATTTTCTTTTTAGCTTCCTGAATACGGAGGCGAGCAACATCTTATTTGTGCCAAATTAATTTGCTCATTATAATCCGATTTTACATATGCCTAGTACGCTCTAACGAGAAGCTGAGATAAGAGACAAGTGAACTTCCCTGTGCTCAAAATGAGAAGTTTCTGCGAGTACTTGGCTACGTGAATGCATGAGAGACTCGGTCGCTACGGCTAATCTACCCTCTAGAAGGGCGCTCGTCAAAGTTGGCCCGATTGATCCCCTTCCTGCACCCACACACGGAGCAAGGTGTAAACGTCGTTTGCCGCTCGCCCGTTAATCCGGCTAAATCTCCGTTGCCAAAAAGCCCTCTGTCTGTCGTCTAATCGCTAGTTTGTAGGTTCCCCCGTCTATCATCCTCCCGTTGTATAAAGATAGCAAAACACCGCAAATTGGAGAGTACAGGTTCGACATGTATGGAGGTAGAAGACGAGGATCCCCTTGGTAGCCTAATGGACCTTTTAATTTCTACTCCCTTCTGTCCCTCAGATCTAGCCCTTTCTCCAGTCCCTTCCACCTATCCCCTTGCCATCTTTTCGACATTGAACCACACAACATACCATTCTGTTAAGGGCGGGGTAAAGTATTTAAATTTTTTTTCATTTTTTTTTCTTTTTTTAAATGAATGCATAATATATCAAGAATATTGTGTTAAAATTTCAAGTCGATCGGAGTAAAATTGACGAAGTTATGAGTATTTGAGCGTCTATTGCTCCATGCCGTTCTCTTCTCTTCTGCGTTTTTCAAACCGTTTTTCTGAGACTTGTCATATTTGAAGTCCGTGTGCACGATAACTCAAAATCTACTGGACCAATCGCTTTGAAATTTTGCACAGTACTTCTTCACATAATTCACCAGGTATTGTCGAGAGCTTTTTTGTTTTTTTTTAAATAATTATTAATTTTTCAACAACAAATTAGCCGATTTTTTAGCGAAAATCGGGTTTTTGGCTCCCAAGTGCTACGAAAAATCGAAAAATCGAAAAAAAAAAAATCTTCCCGTCATTACCTGGAGAAACATCTCCTTTAACAAATGCATTTTGATTTTTTTGTTTCAAATGATTCTGTTGCGAGTTATGGTGCACACCGTAAACCAACTTTTTTTCGAGGCGCCTCCGGGGTTTAATTTTCACTCGCTCAATTTTGAATATTTTGCAATGCAAATTTAGGAGAATGTTGTTCAAATGTTACTTTATTATATGTAAATTTTTCAATAAACGAATACTATTCGTTACGCCAAAAAAAATCTTAAAAACATGCCTTTTTTTCGCCGAATTAACTTTACCCCGCCGTTAACGACGATCAGCAATGAAAGCAGATACGTGGCAACGGAGATGCAAAGCAAAAAAACGACAACGACGTAGCAGTGAAGCTGAAGCGCTTTTTCAACGTCAAGGTAGGACAACATAAGCTTCGTGTAAATCCCTTCATATCTGTTCTCCTCCTTCGTGTACAATAATGGTACGGTGGCGCGATGTGTACATGAAAACCTTGGTTTACACGCTGGCTACGAGAGAGGCTTAGCGTTGCTTTAATGCATTGTAATGCGATCAGTGCGAACCGATGCATGCACGCAGACCGCCGCGAATAGCGACAGTTTGCTGGCATCGGTCATACATGAACACCTGTCA
The DNA here is from genome assembly GCA_964007375.1 of Ophion obscuratus. NCBI lineage: Eukaryota > Metazoa > Arthropoda > Insecta > Hymenoptera > Ichneumonidae > Ophion > Ophion obscuratus. The sequence continues at coordinate 12,393,574 of OZ023323.1, read as the reverse complement.
CTATTAGACGTGTCAATGTTTCGTACTTTGTACCGTTTCGTACACTTGTCCGCATCGGCTGCGATCTCTCTTTGGATGACACCAATCTGAAAATCAGCTGGGAATAATTCTGGACTTGAGGTTACGATCGCTCAGCCACCAAATAATGGTATGATCGTTCAAACCAGCAATGGAAGCACTGGATCAAAGAATCCATCCTCAATGCAAAAAAACATTGGCAATGATTAGTTTCTCGATGTGTAATCTGCGTGTATCAAATTCCCGAAAGTCCGTCCACGAGTGTTTTGCCCATTGCTGCTCGTCCGAGCATTCGGTATTGGCTCTGCTAGGGTCTCTCCTGACTCGAGAGTTACCAAATATCCTGAACTACATATGTCGAAGAAGATGCATTGAAGCATCACTGGTAAAAAATCATTCCTCTGCATGTGTCGATTACCCATGAATATAAGCATACGTTCATATATTCTTGCACATGCACGTCAACATTTCGCACAGCCCGGGGTATAAATATACGAGAGCTCTACGGGCAGTATGCTACAACGACTGCAAATCAATAGCTGCCCGGCATGAGCATCGTTCACGAACACACAAGAGTTCCCACCAACTTCACCTACATGTAGGATTCCCGTAGGCGCGAGAAGGTTCTCGAGAAATGAGGTTGATGCGAGTTGCGGAAAGTCCCTGTAGAATTACGAGTAGGAAGATGCGTCTGTCACGTGAGTGAGTGAAAATGTGACGTGTTACAATGGAAGTGACTGACGGAAGAATTGATCTGCCTTAGTCACCTGTATCCAGCTGGCCACTCATTCCCCGGGCATGTCTCTCAACAAATCATGAACAATTCTGGAATTCTGGGTACACTCTTCGATGACCGTTAAAAATAATGATATGTTGGGCCACTTTTTGGCAAATGCTGAAACATTTTAGCTGGCAGTTCTATCATACATCGTGAGAAACTACAAACTCAAATTGTCACCTGGAATAGCTGTCACCAAGTCCACATGGACCACATTATACTCGAATGAAGGCAGTTGGGGTTTGTCAGTGTCAAACAGTTGGTCCCTGAGCTCCCAATTAGAAAACAACATCACTACTACAACAAAGTAGACGAAGCAGTGTACACGTGTTAGAATTGAACTAAATTTAGGTGAATCGAGCAAATCTTCATGAATTTTGGATACCACAAGGGATTTTTCAATCGACTTGATGGTGAATTATCCAATAGCAAGAGGCAGCAAATCAATCTGAAGGAAGATATAACTGAACTTCCAAAACGGTGTTCCAATGTTCCTCTCCGTCTCTACACCTCCCCTCCTCTTCCTCCCTCCCTCCGACTCGCGTTCTTCGTCTATTCCAGCGTTAACCTGGTTACATCAAAGTCTTCGCGACCAAGTATGCTCGAGTTTGCCCTCTCAACGTGAATGAATCCCACAAAGTTCCCTGGCTAGGCTGCATCTCCCTCTCTCACCCCCTATGCCGCTATCCCTCTGACTCTCCGTCTATTAAACTCTTACTCTCAACGAGAAGTTCTTTTCAGCCCTCTCTCGTTCTCTAGCGATGAGTTTTCGAATACTGAGGTAGCGATAAAGTGATTTCGATAGGGCAGAAAAGTGAGCCTGATCCTCGAGAATTTACCGGCCCTCCACCCTTATCCGTTGTCTAGCAATTTTCCGCGTGTTTTGTACACAAAACAGGAGAGTTTTTAACTTCGAGTCAGAGAGAGAAAGAGAGAGAGAGAGAGAGAGAGAGAGAGAGAGAGGCAGGGCTGGAGCAAGAGAGAAGAAAGAGGTAGGAAAGAGCCTCTCCGTTCCAAAATGCGGAGTCTTTATCGCCAATGGGGAAAAGGATTCACGTACCACCGACGAAGCAAAACAGCGAGGCATTTCTCGCACACATTTACGGCTGTCTGTATGTATGCGTATGTATATATATATACATAATATCTATCCACAGAATTCAAAGCCACCGACAATTCTTGCCAGGAAGGTCTCTCTCCTTCACTCTTTCTCTCTCCTACGAAGCTGAGAATTCTCTCTTATGAAAGAAAGCGAGCGAGAGAGAGAGAGAAAGGAAAGTGGCACCCTCAACATTAACCATAGCGCCGCCCCTGCGCATCACTATGCTAATCCGATGATTGGCTATGTTCCAACCTCATCCCTTGATAGTCTCTTCTCTTTCTCTCCCTCTCGCTCTTTTTCTCTCTATCGTATTCTCGTTCCCTGGCTTTTATGGCACTTCACGGCTCCGCAGGCTTTACACACACGTATATATACATACGTGTGCGGTTTCGATTCCGTTTCTTCCCAACTCCCTTCAACCCTTGTAATCGTAACCATAAGCCAAAGCAACCCTCCCTCGCTAATTAGGCGGGATCCTCTATCCCATATGCATACATACATACATACATAGATACATACATACATACATACGTACATATATATATGTGTGTGTGTGTGTGTGTGTGTGTGTGTGTGTGTGTGTGTGTGTGTGTGTGTGTGTGTGTGTGTGTGTGTATATATATATGGGTATATTTCGGTCTTTCACTTTGCGTTCACTTCGTCCCTCGTGCACATAATGGAATACCCTCGGAGGGGTGTCGATCGAATGATTCGCTTTAAAACACGTCGCAGGCTATGCTCATACATGTTTTGGCGCGCGCGCGTGTGTGTGTGTGTGTGTCGGTGTGAACGTCGAGATAATAAATTCTTCGCATGTCGAAGGTTAACCAGGATGCGATTGATGGACGGCATGAAAAAAAAAACGGGGTATAAAATAATTCTGTACATGCATATGTTGCGTATATATAGTTACAAGCACGATATATATATATATATATATATATATATCGTGACTATACACATAGCTTAGTATCCGGACACTCGCGCTCGCTCCGGGGTTTCTATGCATAGGAACTTAACGTCATCAAAATCCACTTGAGCTCTGGCACCCCCGACGCGAACTCCGACCACTGCCGAATCGCCACCCCCCCCCCCCCTCTCTTTCCGCGGCGCGTTCTCCATCTCCTCTCGGTCTCCTAAATTGAAATGGGTTTCATCGTCGATCCCGGGCCAACAATGCCGAAAGCCCGAGGGTTATGCGAGACCTGGCGTAAGCCCATAAACTCGCAATATTGAATACAAATGGGAAGTGGAAGCTTGCGCGAAGCGGACAACCACCCTGGGAAAAGCAATGCCACCCTCCACCCGGAGCGGTCGGTGGCGGTTGGCGATTTGCGGCGACCCTTGGAATGTTCTCTATGGCAATCGTTTTTTATTGCAGAAGTGAATCGCCAGGCAGTCGCTCAATCGGGCCGTCACTATTTCGAGTATGCCATTTTTTCGAATATTTTTTGAGACACGGAACTAATTCGCTTTGCCGGGAAAGAGGTTGTTTCGTTTTTTTTTTATCTCGTGGACTACGGATAAAGTACAGCCGTGCTGTCGCTGTAGAATCCCGTAATCGGATAAAATTATAATAAGGCTAGTTTGTTTGACAGGTCATTCTGTAGTTGCCGCGGTTGCTAAATCCAAGTTTGCCTAAAACTGGGTTGCAGGGTTTTTTTAGGGGCTGAAGGGTATGGGTGGATTGATGCCAAACTACAACCTCTACGACGTTGGCGCCGTGAGACGAAATGTTCAGAAAAATCCGGGCTTGAGTTTTGTCCACAGTGCCAAAGTCGTGGCAGTTCATTTTGGGGGTGAAAAAGTGGGGTGAAATTTTGGAAAATCAGTTTTAATTCAATAACTCTTTAGGATACATTCGGACACGTTTTGTGCAAATGGGAGCGTCGTAGCCTTTGAAAAGACGATTCGGTCGAGTATTTGATCATCACTCTTCAATAATATCTTCACTCCCAAAAAAAATTGTTCAAATACCAAAAAATTGTTTATTGAATAACTCAGGAGCAATTGATTTTCCGGGTATGGTTTAAATGTACGAAATGTAGAGAATAATTTTCTCTATATTTTCGTTTGCATGGACCACCCTTGAAATTTGCTGTTTCTAACCTCTCGCGAGGGTGGAAAATGAAAAATGAAATGCTGGGAAAACTATTGACCGCACGAATTCACCGCCGTGGAATAATTTGTAGCTTGAACCCTCAGCTACATTTCCGTCCACAGCGCCAAACTCGTATCTCTTTATTTTCGGTCAATAGTTTTTCCACAATTTCATTTTGAATTTTCAACCCCCGAGAGGGGTTGGAAAAAGCAAAATTCAAGGGTGGTCGATGGAAACGAAAATATAGGAAAAATTATTCTTTAGATTTCGTACATTCAAACCATATACGAAAAATCTATTGTTTTCGAGTTATTCAATAAACAATTTTTTTTTAATATTTCAACAATTTTTTTGGTGTTGAAGATATTATCGAAGAGGGATTATCAAATACTCGATCGACGTGGCTTTTCAAGGGTTACAACGTTCCCATTTGAACAACAATTGTAAGAATTTTCCCTAAAGGGTTATCGAATTAAAACTGATTTTTTAAAAATTTCACCCCTTTTTTTCACCCCCAAAATAAACTTACACGACTTCGCCGCTGTGAACAAAAATACAGCCCGGATTTTTCTGAACATTTTGCCTCGCAGCGCCGACCTCATAGGGGTTGTACTTTGGCATTAATCCATCCACATCCTCCGTGAACTCCTAAAAAAATCTAACACCCCAATTTTTAGGCAAATTTGGATTTAGCACCCTCTGCACCTACAAAATCACCTGTCGAAAAATAGCCTTCTTCAATTTTTTTCCGATTCCAATATACAGCACAACTGTACTAATACACTGAGAAAAAGAAATCGTTGAATGTGCAAAATGCATTTTTTTGTCTCGAAATTTTGTTGTTTTAACAGTTGCTCAGACATGCTAAATAAACTACAGTTCACACCACTAAAACTATCAGTTAGATTAACAAAACGTTTGTTATGCCAATCAAAAATCAAGTTGAACGTATTTAAAGATACATTTTGTTAAACCAACAGAATTTTGGTTGGAAGAACGAATTTTTTTTTTCAGTGTAGCGAATCAGGTGGGGGAAGTGAAATTTTGAAAGCGACACCTACTTTTTCTCTCGCTTGCCTGCTCCCGTGTCCCGGAATCCTTTGGCGAATGGATTGTTGTCGATCTTCAGTTGCGTTATCTGCAAATATTTGAAGAAGAAAATACCACGCGAGATTAGAGTCGTTTTGTCAGCGTCTGTGTCTTTATTTTATTTTTTATGGATTTTATTCCTTAATTAATTTCGATCATTCGTGGAACCGCGGGATGGAGTTCGGGGGGGGGGGGGGGGGAAGAAGAAGAGAGACGACCAATCAATGTAAATTTCGAAAGACTCCTTTCATAAGATGCTTCTGTAATCTGCACCATAATTCAGCTCGGGGTGATATCAATTTTTAATGACAACGTCGCAAAACAAGTTCGGGCGAGATAGACGTGAGGAGAAGCAACTTTGTCTCACGATAAACGCATTCTCGATCAGGACATTTTAAAACGAACACCCTCTCCCCTTCTACCCACTGAAAGATTTGATCACTTTGGGAACTTGACAACAATTCCATTGTCCATCATTCGAAACAGTATTTGATGTTCAGTTCAAGAGATATCGTTGCAACGTGTATTTTATATTTTCGTCACGCTAATTAAGCAAATTCAAGCGTTATCTGACGACGAAGGTCTGGACCGTGAAATAATGTCAAAGTGATGAATTATTTACATCTTTTGACGAATTTTAGGAACATTTTTGCGAAATTGATCATATTTTAAAAAACGCAGTTACGTTTGGAAAATGTATTCACTTTAACTTTTGGTAATGAAATTAAATTTACTTAATTCTACGCCACTTTTTAAAATGATTAAACTTTCAGTGATGCGATCAAATGTGGTAAATTTTACGGCATTTTCTTAGTGATAACATTATTTGTATTTATACATAGTATGTACATAAATATTTCTTATAATAATCATTGTAAAATAATAAATATAGAATTATATATTATGTATATTTTATATATTATAATATATATATATATATATATATATATATATATATATATATATATATATATATATATATATATATATATATCTATATATATATATATATATATATATATATATATTTATGATGATAATTATTATAAATTAATTATTTGACAAATGAGCGCGTAAGGAGTGAAAAATTCGATGAAGTTGCCCTGGTGTTAAAATTTCGTATAAGTTTAAGAACGAGCCGTTGAAACGGCTCCGAGGTGTCTCGTAAAAGTTTTGCTGCCTCCTCTCCTCTCTCTCTCTCTCTCTCTCACACACACACACACACACACACACACACACACACACACACACACACACACACACACACACACACACACACACACACACACACACACACACACACACACACATCCTTTTCCTCCTTTATCCTTATCCTCAGGGTGTTTAACTCCCGCCGACGGGTCAATATTGAATTCTACTTGCAGGCTTAAGAGCAAGGGCCAGAAAAGAGGAAGAGAGAGAGAGAGAGGGAGAGGATGTCCCCTTTCGCTCCTGGTAATTTCGAGAGTAACGCACTCACCTTCTCGTTTTGATAGGCCGTAACTGCGATGAATTCCGTCTCTTTGAATACATAACTTCGGAACGTCGAGTAGGGAAGCTTGAGCACGTCGTTGGCCCTCACGAGATGAAACCTAGGCTGATACTTGTGCATCGAGTTCAGTATCGTCTGTAAATAAATAAAAATCGATCTTATTTCGGACAGACCATATTGCACTTTCTCGTATATTAAAAGCGCAGCCCTTTGCACATCACGAATACCAATTCATTCGTTGGCGAATAATTCCATTCAATCGTCATAAAAATTCAATTTCCATATCGACAAGTGCGCGAATTTAATTCGGCTTTTTTTCACTTCGCGTGACGAATTTTACGAGCATGAATTTTATTTCGTTTCCGCGATTCCCAATGATTTTGTCTCAATTGTACGGAACGTGTTAATGCGCAGTTGCGTACCCTCTTGTTTGAATTGGCAGAGAATTAATTTGCCGATATATGCTTCGATTGGACACGCGATTTAATTGTTCCAATAAAAGTGATCCAGTCGCATGTGGAAACTGCATTTTCCACAATATCGAAAGGTTTTTGGGCTTTTTCTTGCCGATTTTTTTTTTGGGGAATAAGTCTCTGTTTATACCCACCGACATGTCGGTGGCTATAAACATGTATTTAAGACAAATTAAAATCAAATTCACAATGATTAGATTAAAATTTACACCAACCGTGAGTTCTTACGTATTTCGAGAGAAAACATTTCGTCGTAGCAACGAAATTTTTGCAAAAAAAGTTGTAAGTTTCAAATATTACATTATAAATATGAAAAAAATCACAAAATGAGTTGTGAATTTCCTCAAGTTGAAGAAAATAAAAATCGAATTCACGACAGTTATATTAAAATTTACGCCACAAGTGTAAACGTATTTTGAGAGAAAACATTGTGTTGAGGCAAAGAAATGTTCGCACAAAAAGTTATGTGCAAAATGTATTTGCCTCGAGGCAATGTTTTCTCTCAAAATACGTACGAACTCACTTTTGGCGCAAATTTTAATCTAATCATTTTGAATTTGATTTTAATTTGTCTTAAATACGAAAAAATTCACAACTAATTTTGTGAATTTTTTTGTATTTATAATTTCTTGTCAATACATTTGCATTCACAGATTTTGATGTGAATTAAAAAATTAAAAAAATTCACATCAAAATCTCGCGATGATTGCGATCTGCCATTTGAATCTTTGGACAAATTTTTTTTTATTGATAGTTTAATGCACCAAAACTTTATAAATGTTATTAATTTTTATAATAAATTTAACATGTCATAATTCCATTTTTGACATTGTATTTCAGCCTGTATTCACCCGTGATCCTTCCCAGATTCCTCAATGATTCCATGGGGCATCTATTTAGAGTCATTAAAGGATCCGGTTCTGGATCCCTAATGGAATCCAGTTTACGGATCTTACATTTAGTCTTCGAATCTGATCCGATATCGGACTAGATCCCGACTGGGAGCCCGGGATACAAGTCAGAATCCAGCTGTATCCCTGCCAACATTTCTGCACGGGATATGATGTACATTAGACATATACGAATATGAAAATTGTCCTTTGCTTCGGTATTCCATTTGATGTCCTTATCGTTCTCGAGTTCGTTGTGTCCACTAAATCCACCATAATGCACAATTGTATCGCATAATGTTCACAGATTGGATTCGATCGTTTATTGACCGAAGACCGAACAATTTCCGGTCTATCTGCGGCTTTTAGCCCCCCCCCCCATCTCTACTTCTCTCGCTCTTTTTCATCCTAGTCTAAAATATGTCTGCACACGGAAATACGACTGGCCTGCAGAAAATGCGCGGGAATATGTTATTTTTTTCCCATTTACTTTGTAGATTTTTTTTTCCTTCTTTTAACCTCCGCCGCGGTTCTCCAGCATCTTTCCCACCCTCGTTATTTCCCTTTCGCCTTGCATATATATAAATATATATATAAATATGCATATAAAAGCGTAGTAACAAGATTGCTTCTCGCGACGCATTCTCGCGCTGCTTCTATATACCTACTCCAGCCGCATTCTCGCGATAAATCTGTTTATGTGCTACCGTTTCTCTGTATACCGCGTGCGGAGCAATAGGCTCGTCTCTTTCCATTTCACTCTACCTCTCGCTCTCTGTCTCTCTGCCTCGCGGGTACTCCTCCCGCTGCTGGTAATTGCCCGCAAGTGCGCCTCTCGCGTCTATATTTATTATCGCGAGCCAAGTTATTTACTTGCTCCGAGCGATTTCTGAAAGCCACCGAGGAATTGTTTGCTCGAGTGATCGTGAGTAAATAATAAGACAATCTTTGTAAGAGAGAGAGAGAGAGAGCGAGAGAAAGAGAGAGAGGTCAATCAAGGAACGACACGATAAATAAATAAATTTATATATATATATATATATATATATACATATCACTCTATTTTTCATCCTGATACCAATCTGCGTATCGACTTATGGGCTTTCAATGCAACCCGAACATCTGCTCCATACGCCTTTAAAATTTTGTGCGACACAAAAAAAACAATCCGCAGCAATTTTAATCCTTCTTTTTCTACTTCAGACTCAGCAAATAAAAAAAATAGAATTGCACATAAATATGGGACATTTTTTTATACCGATTAAAAAAAGGATAAGTAGCATAGTAGCTCTTCACTGGAAATTTCCATTATCATTAAAACGTACAGTAATCGTATTTTTTTGTAGCTTCCGTTTGTACAGGGTCGTTCCCCCTTAAGGTAAACGAGCTATAGTTGAATTGTTATAGATTTTCAGAAAAGACAGGATAATTATCCGTAAAAAATATTTGTCCCCTATAATAGGAAGACATATGGCAACACCGCAGAACGGTATTGTTCAATATTTCGAGAAAAATAAATTATCGTGTTCCTAAAGTTAAAAACTTTTATGATAAAAAAATTTGCTTTGTAAATATTGATATTTTATATTGTTTATGCTATCTCCATTGACAAATGAAAGTGTTGGTTAATTCATCACTAAATGAAAACTTTGTTTGATTCAAAATTACTTCCAAATAAAAATGTGCATTGCAGTATTAGTTTAAATATGCCGCGCAAACTCACGTAATTGGATACGTGGAACGACTCGGTGTTGCCATATGTCTTCTTATTATAGGCAATAAATGTTTTTTTACGGGAAATTATTCTGTCTAAATTTCAACACAGATCCTGCAGTGTTAAAAATTGCAATTTTAAAACCCATTATCTCCCAATCTGAATAGCCGACTGTTCTATAATCTCACTTAAACATGCATAATGATATGAGCAATGCCTGGTTAAAATTTGAAAAAATCCATAGCAATCAAAGTGCGCGCGCTCGTACCTTAATACATTTCAGACCATATTCCACCTTTACATCCCTTTACACATATTACACACAGTAATAATATTCCAACACATAAAAGGTGAATTTGTAATAAAGTATCCGATTAAATAATATTCTGTTCTCGAGGACACATTCTGCGAAGCTGATTTGTGACATTCTTTTCAACCATGTGGTTTTTAAAATTGACATTTTGTATAAATTAAACAAATAAAGGTGTGCAAAATTCACGCTGATTAGCAATAAAGTTCACCTAAGCGGAGTTATAATAAATTTTTAGCTCGAAGCAATCGCGCTCGAAAAATGGCTCGCAAGTGAATACGTGCGGAAAAATCTAGATAAATTGGGTGGCTGACAAAGAGTACGCGGCATCGCGAGTGGTCGCGTACTTTGAGCAACGCGTATGCACGGGAGGGCGGGGAGAAATCAACGTCGTATAATATTGAGAGATAAAGGGAGGAGGAGGAGATTGAGAAAAAGAGGGAAAAAAAAAGAACGGAAAAAATAACGAGCGGTAATAAATATAAATATACCGCCGCCATTTGCTCCTCGATTCTTCGTCCCTCTCCGTCGCTCTGTCTCTCACTCTCTCTCTTTCTCATAGGCACCGAAGGCAAAGGCGGCACGATACAAAGGGGAAATAATTAGTCCCGAGTAGATAGGATTAATCTACGCGTTTGTCATTAGCCTATCAAAGCTTAAATGCTCTCTCTCTCTCTCTCTCTCTCTCTGTCTCTCTCT
>OZ023323.1:12353203-12382708 GCA_964007375.1 Ophion obscuratus | reverse complement strand
GATATAGAAAAAATCCGAAATTTTGTAGTGATTTTCAACAGACTGTAACGTGAAACGTTTTCCACAGTGAAATCTTGTGGGAAAAAATACAGTTATTTATCGGGAGAATACAACTTTTTTTATTTTTAAGAAAGCTTTTTTGACAACATTAGTGTCGGACGTTGACTGGCAAAAAAAATCACCCCCCAAAAATGACACCGATAAGAAATATGGATCCCTTAGTCGATTTTTTCCATTAAAATGACAAATTAACCGTTCGAATCAATTGAAAGAAAAATCGCCGCGGTTCGAACTCTTGGCGCTCATTCAGGATACTGTGAGATTAAAACAAATCACAAATATCCTTCGTCTATCGACTATTTACAACGTAATAATAAGTTATGTGAAAAATCGTAAAAGCGGAAAACTTTTCCAAGCGGTTAGAAAAGTTCTACACATCTATACATATACAAAAAGTCGATACAAAAATCAGTATATAATAAAAAAATTACTTAAATCCGTCCAAACATGATAAAATTGTGCATCATCAATCGTGATCCTCATTTGGCTAAAACAATTCATACGAATTAATATTGTTTGAAGAAAATTATATATATATATATATATATATATATATATATATATATATATATTCGACCAAATGAATATTGCCTTTATTAATGTATATTCATGACTTTTCATAAATATGTTGATTATGAACGCAATTGTTTTACGTCTTCGCCAAACGAATTTCACTATTGATAATGCAAAATCTTATTATGTTTGAGCGGATTCAAATATCTTTCTCTTTTTATTACATATACTTTGTTTTCGACGTTGTGTGTAAAGTTTGATTGACCAAGTGTGTAAATATATATATATATATATATATATATATATATATATATATATATATATATCCCCCCTCTCTCTTATTCTCTCGATGAACTGCACGGCCAAAATTTGCGCGATGTTTTGCCAAGGAAGGTTACCGCAGTTCAGGGAGGCGAAGAAGGTTCGTCGTCGGAGAAGCTTGGGAGGTTGTGTTCCGCACCTTTTCGTATAAAGAGACGCGCGTGCGCATGAATCTCGCGAGCGAGAGAAATCCAGGGCCACGATGGTCACTACTGAATATCGGGTCGGGAGTCCCTGTGCGTCTGTATGTATGAGTGGAGAGAGGGTCGATGGAGAGGAAGAACGAAAGGAAGAGTGAGAGTTGAGGGACAGAGTAAGAGAGAGAGAGAGAGAAAGCGCCAGCGAGGTCGAGAGGAAGGCGGAGCACCTCGGCGCCATGTCGCGGGGGGTCCGGGTGCGCGATCGGGAAGAAACGATCGTCCGTACTAAGCCACATACATGCCCATCCAAGTACATACGCTCTACAGTACTTCGCAAGGAAGCTGCTGATGGCTCGTCCAAACTCATACATATACATACCCGCCATTTATATACATATATACATAATGGTACCTCGGTAAAATGGTAAGGCAACATCCTCTCATCGGGAGTCGCGCTCCTCGTGAGATCGCCCAAGTTCGCTAGCACGCAATTGCTTCCAAGATTATTAACGTCCTCAGAGGCGATCCCCTTTGCCCTCTTCCGCCCCGAAATTCTCACACGTATAGCCTAGTTGGATGCGAGACCACGTTATTTGTGTCACACGGATCACGATCACTTCCCTGCAGCCACACGTTTCGTATTTGCCTTGTTACTTTGCCCGGAATAAAAAATCGATTACATCAATGCGGAGTAATATTTGGTGTAAATGAACATAATTTTTTTGATGAATTTATGTAATGTACTTGGAACGGACAGAAAGAGGGGAGAGAGAGAGATAGAGAGAGAGAGAGAGAGAGAACGATGAATTGTTGATTATTTAGGCCCTAGTTGCTCAACGTTGGAGCACAGTTGGTTAAAGCGCCAATGAATCAAGTTTACCTTTCCTCTACACACCATGTCAAAATGATGGCCCCTTGTGTACCAAGCCAAAGATACAGAGATGAAAATAATATTAAGAATGATGATAATAACCGTAAAAATAATAAATATACATAACAATAATAACATTGATAAATGCAAATAATAATAATATTAAATATAAAACTAAAACTCAGACATCCAACATTACCATACTCATCGTAAGGATACAAAATAAAGTTAATCATTCATCTGATCAAGAGAGAGAGAGAGAGAGAGAGAGAGAGAGATTTGATGATTACATTCATTTCATTACGCCTTGGTTATACTTTGAGGCAATACGAAAAATAATATATATAACATGAATTTAAAAAAATGCAAAACCAGAAAGAAAATTACAAAGATCTAGACCATTGCAAAATATAATACAAATTAGATAATCAGGATGATGATAAAAGAAAGTAAGCGATCGTGATACAAACGAAAAATATTATTTACAAATGGCAATAATAATGTAAGCTAAATAACACGATCAACACTAATCAAAATAGCGAATTAATATAATCAGAAGAAAAGAGAGAGAGAGATATAATCAGAAGAAAAGAGAGAGGAGAGAGAGAGAGAGAGAGAGAGAGAGAGAGAGAGAGAGAGAGAGAGAGAGAGAGAGAGAGAGAGAGAGAGAGAGAGAGAGAGAGAGAGAGAGAGAGAGAGAGAAGAGAGAGAGAAGAGAGCGAGAGAGAGAGAGAGCGAGAGAGAGAGAGCATGTTTTTATGTATATAGGTATACGGACAATCTATATGTGAGGCGGTAGCCCAGAGGAAGACGAGACCAACATGGTAGTCTCGACAAGCCCCCTTCCGGGCCTTCCCGCAATCCCAAACCTACACGAGGGAGCCTCAACCTTCGGAATTCCTTCCGTCTGAATTGATTCGTCGTGACTAAGAACAGCCACCACCGCATTCTGGAATCGCGCACGTATCTCGTCGCAGCATCTCGCGCGAAGCGAAAGAGACCTCGAAAGGAAGAGAGATGAGAGAGAAAAAGAACTAGAGCGAAAGCGAATCGAATGAGGGGGAGCTTTGAAAGGAGAAGCAATCCGCAGCTTCTACCCTAGCTACCTCGTTTTACAGTAGCTCATGTATAGCGAGAAGCGCTCTTCTCGATCCCGGTGGTATGGAGAGTCAACGTATCTTCCATCGATCGAACGATCGAGAGAGAGAGAGAGAGAGAGAGAGAGAGAGAGAGAGAGAGTCGAAAATAGTCGCATTAAGACTCTCGCTAGAGATAAGACGAGCAAGGCAGAGGCGTAGCGACAGAGAGGGAAAGAGAGATAAAGAGGTATTTAGGTGTGTCTCGAGCGCTACCGTTAGAGCAGGTGACCGAGGTATTGCCCATCCTCGTAATTTTTTCTTTTCCTTAGAACTGGGATGCCGCGACCAGGCACCTGGAACCTCCGAAGGAAAACGCACGCGCTGGCGCGGCGCCTTGTTACGACCCCTGGGGACATTATGAGGTTGGTGGACCGATATCTTTGCTCAAGCTGTGTGCGTGCACACGCTGACAAATCGCCACGTCGACACACGAGGAGGGTTCGGAGTCTTCAAAATGGCCTTCAGATAAATATGGGCATATTTATGTAAAGGTCACTTCAAGGCCCGTCCTGACCCCAAAATCAACAATCCGTTTGATAAGAATGTCGTCCTCGAGACAGCCGGGTGTGCTAATAGCCGACATTACATTGGTAAAATGGGTTCGAAATATCCTCTCTCCATATCTGGGTATACGTGTGTTAGTATAAAAGCGATTTAATCGGTAGCTTTCGCTCCCGAAGAATGAGCATAAATAAGATCTATCTCCTTGGTACACGAGAATCCTTTACCACACTCCAGAATGGATGTAAAGTGGATGAGCCCAATATTATTAACACACACACACACACTATATATATATATATATATATATATATATATATATATATATATATATATATGGAGAGGTATTGCGGATAAGCTCATGGTGGACGATTCCTTTCATGGTTGCCGCGAGAACGAAATAGATAGTGCTCTCCACGTTTCCCCCATTCTGGTGACGGAAAAACCACTACTATGCGCTCCCATCACCGCCCCTTGCCTCAGCGAGAATTTGAACGCATACTTTTATACACGCACATCGATGCGAAGCTTTACGTTCTGCTTGTCAGAACGTAAAGCATAAAGAAGCGTAAAGAATGAATAATAAGAAATTCATATCACACGGAGGGAAAATGATCTCGTGCAGTTTTTGAGGGAGATAACGAGTATTGGAAGCAGCCGTCGTCAATAAAAAGAAAAATCATAATGATGACGATGATTATGCGGTGAGAACAAAAATATGGAAATACGGAAAACTATACGAGCAGGAGGGGAAGGGGATAAAATAGCTGGAGAGGTGAGAGAGTGAGAAAGAGAAAAAAACATTAAAAAAAGATTCTATAGAATTCCCTAGAATTCCCTATATTCCCTAGAATATAGGGAGTTCGTCGCTGGTCCATCATACCGCCATTTGGCGGTGTTTATCATCAAGCATATATCCTTTACTTCTCGTCTCCTACATTTTACTTTTTCTCACGATTTGGTTATGTGTATATATATATATATGTGTATATATATATATATATATATATATATATATATATATATATATATACGTATGTATGTATGTATGAACATTAAGTGAGCCGTGTGCGGCCGTTGCTCGGTTGCCACCCACGGCGAAGTGACTTCGCAGCCTCTCACATGAACACGAACAGACAGCGAGACGTAGAAAGACGGGAACATTATAGATAAAAGAGGTGACAGAGAGAGATATATATATATAGAGAGAGAGAGAGAGAGAGAGAGAGTAAGAGAGAGAGAGAGAGAGAGAGAGAGAGAGAGATCGCGACACCCCGGAAAAATTCACCTCCGTGATAGACCTCGCGCGTCGACCTGCCTCGTGTCCAAGAGGCTGGCACAATCTCCGTGTGTATCTCCATCTTCCTTCGTCATCTGCCTTACTTACCTAACGCCAAAGTGAAGTGTACCACTTAACCGTATCCACCCACGAGTCCTGCAACTGGCAGCGCTCTTTCGCGTTGCGGATTCTTCCACTCGTGTCCTTTTCGCGCGGCTTAACACCGAGCCGATACCGGAAAATCGAAACGCGCTGATCGTTCGTTCTGCGCGCCGTGCGCACATACGAACGGGAAATCTCTTCTACACAAAACCTTGGAAGCCTCTTTCCGACGTGTTCTGTGCTATCGATATATATGACGAATATACGAGAACACACGTAAGAAACATTATCATCTTTTGGTCGTCCGGCCCGAGAGAGGGAGAGAGCGAGAAAGAGAGAAAGAGAGAGAGAGAGAGAGTCGTTATGGAAATCTGCCGAAGCATAATGACCCTGGCTAATGGGAGTAGCCGGGTGAAGAGCCAGTTGTTAAAACGAGACCCTTCACACATAAACTTATTCACGTACACGTATGTGCATATACGTATATACGTGGCTATACATATTAAGTGTATACCTAGGAGGTCCTAGAACTCTCGCACACTGTCTAGGGCAAACCTCGATCGGGCTTCTGAGCCTTGGAGTCTCGTGTGCGGTGAGAGGAAGCGATCGAAACGGTAACGAGAATGTACTTCGTATAACATGCCTAATATATATATATATATATATATATATACCCACAGGACTTTCATCCAGTCTCTCCCGTTAACGGCGGAGAGTATCGCGGATTCGTGAACAACCACGCGAGTAGTAATGGCGGGACTGCGCGAGTTCGCAAAGCCTTGTGTTTGATGGATACGAGAATGAGGTAGGGAGAAAGAGAGAGATGGGCATATATAGAGCGATCGATCGCGGGTGCGCACTGCACACGAGGAGGACCAAGCGGTTATAAATATATATATATATATATATATATATATATATATATTAGGGTGGCACAAATTTGAGTTCGATTAGTTTTCCTTCTTCTCACCGTCCATCTTCTTAAAACAAAAAAAAAATTGTCGCCGAAGCTGCGAGCGGTCAAAAAATATTTAAAGGTCGCTCAAGCCTCCCAAAATTCCAATTTTCATTAAAAAGTCGTTTTTTTCGCTTTGTACGCTTTATTATTATTAAATTAACCTCACGAAAGCCCTAGTCGGCCAATGAATATTTAGTGGTCGCTCAAGGTTTCCGAAATTTACAATTTCCGCTAAAAAACAAATCTCGCATGCGCTGTAATTCCTTGTAGCATAAAATCAAAATAAACAGCGAATTGTTACATTTTCTGAATAATTTATTATGATAATCTGTAACAAACACCAATTATACGATATGTGTTATTATGTTTTGTTATGTATTATTGTATTATTGCGTCGCTCGTCACAGAGTACAGTTACGATTGATCCGCAGTTTGACTGACGAGACCAACTATGGGGTGCATTACGATGCGCGGAAAACGGCTGCCATTTCAGTTTTACGAATAAAAGGATCCATCCTTTTGTTTACGGACAAGAGCTGTAAGTAATTATTTTATGAGAACAAAGATTATAATTCTTGGGTTAGAAGTGTGAGGTAAGTTTGAAAAATGTGTTTTTAAAGAAAAAAGGCTTAAGTGCTTCGAAAATTTTACAAAACGTCAAATTTATGAGTGAGAAGAGTAAACAAAAAATTGGAAATTTCGTAGCATTTGAGCGACCACTAAATATTCATTGACCGGCTAGCGCTTTAGCGGGGTTAACTTAAAAATTATATAGCGTAAAATTCATGGGTGAGAAGTGAAGGAAAAAAAATGTATTTTTTAATGAAAATTTTTAATTGAAAATTTGGGTTTAATGGAAATTTTGGGAGGTTTCAGCAACCTCTAATTATTTTTTGACCGCTCGCAGCTTTCGCGACAATTTTTCTTTTTTCTTCAAGGAAAATAATTGGATGGTGAGAAAAAGGAAAAAAAATGGAGCTCAAATTTGTGCCGCCCGAATATATATATATATACGAGGGTGGGATGAAAAGTTTCCGGCCTGACCAAGAAAAACGATTTAAAAAATTTTTTTTGCTTTATTTTTTACCATAATCTCCATCAACACTGATACATTTCTCATAACGGTGTTCTAATTTAGTTACACCAGTTTTAAACGTAGATTCGTCAAGCTCCTCAGAATACTGATTTACAGCTTCGATAACTTCTTCGTTGCTCTTAAATCTTTTTCCGCCAAGCCATTTTTTGAGGTTAGGAAACAGATAATAGTCGCTGGGGGCTAAGTCTGGAGAGTAGGGAGGATGCGGCATCAATTCAAACTTGATTTTGGACATGGCAACAATCGACGAATGCACTGGTGCGTTATCGTGATGAAACAAAACTTTTTTCTTCGCCAAATGAGGTCGTTTAATTTGCACCTCGTGCTTCAAGCGTTGCAATAACTCTGCGTAATATTGACCAGTGATAGTCTTACCCTTTCCAAGGTAATCAATGTATATAATTTCTCTCGCATCCCAAAAAACAGTAGCCATAACCTTGTTTGCCGATAAAATTGTTTTTGCCTTCTTTGGGGTTGGTTCCCCTTTTCCAACCCGCTGTGTTTGACTGTTCTTTATTTTCAAGAGTGTAGTGGTGGACCCATGTCTCATCAACAGTTATGAATCGACGCAAAAATTCGTTTGGATAACGCCTATACAGCGCCAAATTGTCGGTAGAAATGGTTTCTCGAAGCAGTTTTTGGTCGAGCGTTAGCAAACGCGGCACCCACCTTGCACACAGCTTCTCCATTTTCAAATGGTTGTGCAAAATATTTCGCACACGTTCAGCTGACATCCTACAGGTCTCAGCTATCTCATGCACTTTCAACCTGCGGTCTTCCAACACTATTTTATGGATTTTTTCAATCATCTCTGAAGTTGTGACTTCAACGGGCCGTCCTGAGCGAGGCTCGTCAGAGGTGCTCACACGACCCATTTTAAATTCAGAAACCCACTGCTTAATAGTTGAATATGATGGGGAGGAGTCTCCTAGTGCTGTATCCATCTCTTCTTTTATTTGTTTTGGTGTAAAACCTTTCAAATGGAAGTGTTTGATGACAGCACGTTTTTCCAATTTTTCCATTTTTACGAAAACAACAGAAGCGTCTCGCGCAATGTGCTCTCAAACGCAAACTAACGTAGCGATTGGGCTGAAACTGTACATACAAGCTCGGTAGGAATGGTACTGTAGGACGCCGCTCCAAAACTAGACCTAGTGGCACCATCTCTTGGTCAGGCCGAAAACTTTTCACCCCACCCTCGTGTATATATATATATATATATATATATATATATATATATATATATATATATATATATATATATATATATATATATATATATATATATATATTGTCTCTACAGTTCATTAAGAAGCGAGAGCAAAAAAAATAACCGAGAGAGAAGAAAACCAAGTGTCCCAACTATTTGATTTACTTCCGCGCAGTATCGAGATTCTCGGACATTCACTATACCGGTTGGACGGTGAGGAAATAAAATGAAAAAATAAATTAAGTCGTAGAATGAGGGGCAGGGAGGAAACACTGTGGGATACTTATGAATTATCCCCGCGGTAAAGGGACAAGCGACGAGCCGCAGTCAACAGAAATGACTATCGTACAACGAAACGGAAATTTGTATCCCGTACACGTGGAATAATTTATCGCGGCGGGAAGGTTTCTCATTTTTAATTGGGCCTTGGCTCCCAGTGTGAAAGAATACACTCTCTTGTACACGTCACGATATATCCTCGGACCACAGATGCATTCCGATTTGCAAGCTCAAGCGATGAATTTTACATCGTAGACGCGATAATTGAAGTGCATCAGTGGTGAAAATTGTAAATCGCTATTTCGTACAGTAGAGGTTATTTTCACATTAAAAACATAAATTAAGGACAGGAAATAAAAGGTTCGGATCGATCGAGCGTATGGGGTTTTTTAAAAGTTTTTCTACACAACATTTTTTGCATCGCGCCAGCTAATACATTCATCATGAATTCTCTTACAATTGTATGTGCTGCTAGGCTACATCGCTGGGCTAGGCTACTAGTGCTAGGCTACATCGCTGGCTTTGCCGCGCGACCCGTGTAGAAATTTGAGTCGAAAAGAGCCCCTGATCGGCCTTCCCTTAATAATATCAAGCTCTGGTCGGGCCCTCCACCCTGGAATAGGTTCGCAATGTAACGGGTCTAAGGCCCCGATTCGCCGTTTCCTTTGTGGGGAACTGACCAGCAACGGGCCGGATAACAAGCGGTAAATTGACCAGGAAAGTTGTATGGAATAGATCGAGAAATAACCAGGAACACACGAGGAAATTAAAAATGACGTTTCAGCGATTTTGGAATCCTTGACGAGGTAAAATCCGGAGTGTATACAATTTAGTATTTCGACAACATATTGTGTGTTGGTTGTCTACTTGCTGAGGTAGCAGATGAGTGTGTACATACGAGGGTGGAGTGAAAAGTTTCCGGCCTGACCAAGAGATGGTGCCACTAGGTCTAGTTTTGGAGCGGCGTCCTACAGTACCATTCCTACCGAGCTTGTATGTACAGTTTCAGCCCAATCGCTACGTTAGTTTGCGTTTGAGAGCACATTGCGCGAGACGCTTCCGTTGTTTTCGTAAAAATGGAAAAATTGGAAAAACGTGCTGTCATCAAATACTTCCATTTGAAAGGTTTTACACCAAAACAAATAAAAGAAGAGATGGATTCAGCACTAGGAGACTCCTCCCCAGAATATTCTAGTATTAAGCAGTGGGTTTCTGAATTTAAAATGGGTCGTGTGAGCACCTCTGACGAGCCTCGCTCAGGACGGCCCGTTGAAGTCACAACTTCAGAGATGATTGAAAAAATCCATAAAATAGTGTTGGAAGACCGCAGGTTGAAGGTGCATGAGATAGCTGAGACCTGCAGGATGTCAGCTGAACGTGTGCGAAATATTTTGCACAACCATTTCAACATGGAAAAGCTGTGTGCAAGGTGGGTGCCGCGTTTGCTAACGCTCGACCAAAAACTGCTTCGAAAAACCGTTTCTACCGACAATTTGGCGCTGCATAGGCGTAATCCAAACGAATTTTTGCGTCGATTCATAACTATTGATGAGACATGGGTCCACCACTACACTCCTGAAAATAAAGAACAGTCAAAACAGTGGATTGGAAAAGGGGAACCAACCCCAAAGAAGGCAAAAACAATTTTATCGGCAAACAAGGTTATGGCTACTGTTTTTTGGGATGCGAGAGGATTTATATATATTGATTACCTTGAAACGGGTAAGGCTATCATTGGTCAATACTACGCAGAGTTATTGCAACGCTTGAAGCACGAGGTGCAAATTAAACGACCTCATTTGGCGAAGAAAAAAGTTTTGTTTCATCACGATAACGCACCAGCGCATTCGTCGATTGTTGCCATGTCCAAAATCCACGAATTGAAGTTTGAATTGATGCCGCATCCTCCCTACTCTCCAGACTTAGCCCCCAGTGACTATTACCTGTTTCCTAACCTCAAAAAATGGCTTGCCGGAAAAAGATGTAAGAGCAACGAAGAAGTTATCGAAGCTGTAAATTAATATTTTGAGGAGCTTGACGAATCTACGTTTAAAACTGGTATAACTAAATTAGAACACCGTTATGAGAAATGTATCAGTGTTGATGGAGATTATGTTGAAAAATAAAGCAAAAAAAAATGTTTTAACATCGTTTTTCTTGGTCAAGCCGGTAACTTTTCACCCCACCCTCGTCCGCTTGGTCGCATTTCCTGATAGGCAAAGAGACCGAAAAACGTACACAGAACACTATCCGAGCGAAAACGGCCTGGAGTGCAATGCCTTATTTCGCAAGTGTTGCAAAATCATAAGGGTAAGTGCACGCTGTAAGCATAGCACTTCTGTACGTGATACAACCAGCCCTCTGACACTGGCCTACTATTCCTATACGATAAACGAAAACGGGTTTTGTCCCGGCTTTTTAGTTCTTGAAATCGCCATGCCTAGCGTTGGCTGTTGTGTGACAGCCTTCGGCTCTAAATACTCCGATCAGCTGAACGATTCGAATACTTTCGTGGCTTTCGCCTGTTATCGTTATGACGACGTTATTTCTTGTGTTCGAATGAAAAATCATTAGAACGGAAAATCGTTCCAAATATAACAATAGACTTTTATTCATGTAAAATATTCGAAACACCGGCAGAACATACATATGTATGCGTGCTTGTCACACGACTACTAGCGCCACAGTGCAGCAAGGACATTTTGCGAACAGCATTTATCTACCAGTGTCAGGGGGCAGGGTACAACTCAGAGGACGAATTTTTATCGCTTGTAGCCACCTGGCGGATTATTGGCGAAATACATTCGGGTAATGTCTTCCCGGCCAGCACATTGACATTTCCCAACATGGCGACAAGGCGTTCAAAAACCACGAATGACCTGCTTTACTTTTTTGCCTCATAAAATAATTTGACTATTCTTTATGCTCAAATCATGAGTTATCGTAATCTCTGCATTTATGATAAGTACCGTTATCCTCGTCGATTATCATTGACGGAATGAATGCTTTTAAGGGGAGGATAGGGGTTTGCACTTTTGAAAAATCGATTTTTGTGGTCTTTTCTTATAGTTAAACATTTCAAGAATATAATCCCAAAATTTCAAGTCAATCAGAGCAAAACTCTCGAAGTTGTTGACTATTTAGTCCCGCTCCGCTAACACTGTAGCTCCGACTTCTCTAAACATCAAGCGCGTTTTTCTCGAAACCACTTTTTCAAAGCCCGTGTTCACTGCCATTTGAAAATTACATGACCGATTTATTTCAAACTTGGTACACACTTTCTACATATAAAATACCTCCCCCAATGGTCCGTTTGAGATTTTTTTACATTGAAGGGGTTTTCCACGCCCAAAATGGTGGAATTTTTCGTAAAAAATAGCACTTTTCACTTTACATGACCATCAAAAATTTAGAAATAAAAAATAAATTATGAAAGACCGTTGGGGGAGGATTTGATGATACTTTGACTAAATTTTAATGGTACTTGATTTCAGATAATTTCTAGCCGAGATACAGTGAACACCGCAAATCGTGTTTTTCCAAAGGCGTTCTTGGAAAAGCTTTGTCACCGGCTTGTTTGTGGATACTTTCGCGTACAAATTTCACGGAATGTTCTTGAAATGACACTTAACAATGTACAAAAGGTTTCAATAAATGTACTCTATCCATATAGATGAAAAAATCGCAAAAAGTGTTTTTTTTTTCACGCTGAAACCCCTACCCTCCCCTTAATGATGAATAAAATACCAACAGATGTGTTAATTTCATCCCAATCAATTATAAGTATCTTTGATGTGGTGAAAAGCAAAGTAGCTTTTCTTCAATTCGTAAAGACAAGCTCCACTTTTCACAACATGTCAATGTTCTGGCCGGGTAGATACTACGTGAAGATGCACTAGCTCGCAATGTATCCCGGCCAGAAGATTGTAATTTCCATACATAAAGGGTAAGCCGAAACAAATGATTTTGCGATCTTCCTGACTAGTTCCATAAGAGGGCCCAGTCTGGTGAATGAGACAAGGCAAGTCTAGTCAGGGCCCGACACAGAGTGGGGAATGCGCAATCGCATTTTTGCACGGGCTACACTATACCGCATTTGGCGAGGGTACCGGGAAACTGTCGACAACCCGTACTGATACAGACGGCTCCATATTCTTTGCTTTCTTTGGTGAACAGACGTTTTACTCAAGTACACCAAGGTCTCAGAAGTATTGGCCTCCTCCTCACCGGCTGATGCACCAGCCGATGTGCAGCTTAGTGGTTACTGCTCCGAGTATTGGCCATGCACAACCCTGCTCAAGGGGCTATAACAGTGTGACACTCAAAAAATTGATTTTTTGCCTTTTTCGACAGTTTATACTTTCAAAAATATCATTATCGTTTATATCATTTATATCATTTATATCAATATCTTTAGTTAAATCTTTAAAGGTGTTTTTCTCGAAATGAGATTTTTCAAATTTGCTGACATTGTAACTCAGAGAGCAATTGTCCGATTGGCTTGAAATTTTAACTGAGTACTCTCGAATATATTTACTCTACAATGACGTAGGATATTCTTGATTGGATGAAAATTGATGATTTGGCATTGACATAAACGACCATTTTATAGGCAAGAAAACAGACTTTTTTCATAACTACACCATCTTGTGCGATTTTGATATTTTTCGAAAATCCTACGTCATTGTACAGGCAATACCTTCCAGTTTAACGACATTTTTTCGGTTTCAGCTACTCAATCGGCCGGAATCATGTCAGCAGTGGAGGAACTTTTTTTTTGGCGCCTCCGAAGGCAGCGCATAAGTCGCTTGGATCTCAACGTTTTTCTATGAAAAAATTATGTAAGATAGGTCAAATATAGCCAAATATATTCTCAATTTTTCGAAACATTTAATTGAGTACTTTTCACCAAAAAAATCCCGGAAATCATCCAAATTTTCAGCGTTCCCACTGGTATAGCCTCTCACCGCGAATTACCACCGTAGCCCACCCCGACCTCCGATCCATCAATGTCGGTTATATATTGTGATGTTAAATAAGTTCTTGCTATTTTTTCGTGAAATTTGTGCTTCATTAAAAAAAATCATTCCTAATCATCATTCCTCAAAAAATATTTCTAAAAAACCTAAGAATCGTTCCTAAAAAGCTTTCAATCGTTTCAAAACTGTCGTGCGATCAACTCCTAATGATTCTGCAAGTTCAGCTAGCGTCTGCCATTTGTCTTCATGAAGTAACGCCTCGCAATTCAATACATCAAAGTCATTATTTTTTAAGCGTCCGAACCAATCTCTCTATGTTCTTTCCAAGAGAGCATGGTCGCCGTAATTCTCAACGAGAATTCGGTGTACTTCGGATGCAGATTTTTTTAAATAGTGTAGTGTAGTAAAAGTCTCCGCAAATCTATTTTGTCGCGAAATTTGACATGTTTAACACTATAAAAAAAGCTGTTTACACTTCGGCGGAGTGACATACACTGAATTTCAAGCTTGCTTATAGTACTGCTTTATAGATGCGTTACCATCTTAAACTACACGCAGTTCTGGTAACGCCATCTGTTGGAAAGCAGCGAGAATTTATTCAACGTCCTAATATATCATTTGTATTATAAATACGAGAATTATACTACTCCTATACGCGCATATCAATATAGAAATATATTCTTATATATGTGTACAAGATGGCAAGAGTGATCTCGATCTTCGAACCGATCTATAGGTACGAGTTAGTTGCACGAGAACTCGATGCACGTACAATATAAACGTACGTGCGTGAAGAGATGAGAGAGAGAGAGAGAGAGCTCTCTTCGGAGAAGATTGAGACGTCTCTCGCACACCTTTAGCGGTGTGCATGCGTGAAGGTATGCCGAATGCAACCTCACTTTTCTTTTCAGCCTTTTGCTACTGCCGTCTAGATACACACACAAGCCTTTACTGACTTCTACTTCGCCAAAGACTCTTCGAACCTATTCCGTAATGTATTATGCTCTCGGAGTATATATACATACATATTTCGGTGGTTACTTTCTTCCTTTTTTCTTTTAAATAACCTATTGCGTAACGCGAGGGATAGTTTTAGGGATTACACAACATGGTGGCAATGATAAATGGATGGGAGTATTGGATGCGATCGAAGGGATCTGTGTGTGTAGATTTAAGTGGAGGTTAATACATATCAGCAAGCACCCTCGATATACATTCGTCGAACGATCCCCCAGAGAGGTTCACGGACCTTATAATCCTTGAAGGATCTGCAGGATGAAGATATATATATATATACGAGGGTGGGGTGAAAAGTTTCCGGCCTGACCAAGAAAAACGATGCTTTAAAATTTTTTTTTGCTTTATTTTTCAACATAATCTCCATCAACACTGATACATTTCTCATAACGGTGTTCTAATTTAGTTATACCAGTTTTAAACGTAGATTCGTCAAGCTCCTCAAAATACTGATTTACAGCTTCGATAACTTCTTCGTTGCTCTTAAATCTTTTTCCGCCAAGCCATTTTTTGAGGTTAGGAAACAGGTAATAGTCGCTGGGGGCTAAGTCTGGAGAGTAGGGAGGATGCGGCATCAATTCAAACTTCAATTCGTGGATTTTGGACATGGCAACAATGGACGAATGCGCTGGTGCGTTATCGTGATGAAACAAAACTTTTTTCTTCGCCAAATGAGGTCGTTTAATTTGCACCTCGTGCTTCAAGCGTTGCAATAACTCTGCGTAGTATTGACCAGTGATAGTCCTACTCTTTTCAAGGTAATCAATGTATATTGATATACCTTGATTACCAATGGATCCTCTCGCATCCCAAAAAACAGTAGCCATAACCTTGTTTGCCGATAAAATTGTTTTTGCCTTCTTTGGGGTTGGTTCCCCTTTTCCAACCCACTGTTTTGACTGTTCTTTATTTTCAGGAGTATAGTGGTGGACCCATGTCTCATCAACATTCATGAATCGACGCAAAAATTCGTTTGGATTACGCCTATACAGCGCTAAATTGTCGGTAGAAATAGTTTTTCGAAGCAGTTTTTGGTCGAGCGTTAGCAAACGCGGCACCCACCTTGCACACAGCTTTTCCATGTTCAAATGGTTGTTCAAAATATTTCGCACACGTTCAGTTGACATCCTACAGGTCTCAGCTATCTCATGCACTTTCAATCTGCGGTCTTCCAACACTATTTTATGGATTTTTTCAATCATCTCTGAAGTTGTGACTTCAACGGGCCGTCCTGAGCGAGGCTCGTCAGAGGTGCTCACACGACCCATTTTAAATTCAGAAACCCACTGCTTAATAGTTGAATATGATGGGGAGGAGTCTCCTAGTGCTGTATCCATCTCTTCTTTTATTTGTTTTGGTGTAAAACCTTTCAAATGGAAGTATTTGATGACAGCACGTTTTTCCAATTTTTCCATTTTTACGAAAACAACGGAAGCGTCTCGCGCAATGTGCTCTCAAACGCAAACTAACGTAGCGATTGGGCTGAAACTGTACATACAAGCTCGGTAGGAATGGTACTGTAAGACGCCGCTCCAAAACTAGACCTAGTGTCACCATCTCTTGGTCAGGCCGGAAACTTTTCACCCCACCCTCGTATATATATATCCCTTGGTGATTTCGACACGATCCTAGTGAAACGGTTGCTACAGAGGTATCACTCGATTAAATGGGCGATCTTTTCTTTTCGATTAGATTTACTCTTTTTCTTTGGACTTCGGTTTTAAAAAAATCCATTGAAACCATTAATTTTTTTTCTTTTCGAAGATTTTTTTGTCCTTTCAAAATACTTTTTTATCTTTGAACCTTTTTTTTCGAATTTTTGTTTTTTCAACCAAATTTTGTCGTTTCAAAATGTCGTTTTCCAAATTCTCGTTTCTTTAAAAAAAAAGGTTTCTCGCCAGAACACTCATCGGGGAGTGGGGAATTTGCGAATACATATCGAGATTCGAGGCAATCGAGAATGCGGCATCGAGCCACCTATTATTATTATTTTTTTTTCGGAGCGGCTAGTGAAACTTTGGAATTTCGTCCAATCTGTGGGCTCGATCGCGGCGTAATCCTCGCGACCCTTTGAGGACCCTTTTTGGCCACGTTTCGATAAATCCCCGTCCAAAAAAAAAATGAATTCGTCCCAGATCTCGGCGGAGAGATAAGGAGGAAGCAAGAGGAAAATTGGGGAGGGCAGAGTCCTCAAGTTTTCCGAGCGTCACACATGACGAAGTCCGTGAAAAATTGATGAATAGGAGAGCGCGCGCCGCATAATTCTTCCGTTCCGAGGGTGCCGACTATTTTAGGGAGAGAGCGTACGGAAATTCTGTCGAAGCAATGTCTACCTGACCAAGTCAAGTTCGGAGCTGCCTGGTTGGGGAAACCGAAAGGAAAAGAGGCGGAGAAGCGTCATTGTCGTTTTTCGAGCCCGGTGAATAAGTCACGGAAAACTGACCGGGACCAAGGGCCCCTTTTTCAAACGTCAAAATACGAAAGCGAGCCACAATTTTCCATGAAATTGATGGCTATCCCTATACGGCGCCATGGAGCCAAACGTCACTGGGTTAAACCGTACCAAGAGAGAGAGAGAGAGAGAGAGAGAGAGAGAGAGAGAGAGAGAGAGAGAGAGAGAGAGAGACTTAGTGTCGGTTATGAATGAGCTTTCGGCCATATCCCAATACGAAATGCATGCTGCTTTGCTTAAATTAAGAATAGTACAAATTTATTCTATTTTTCTTCATTCTCAAAAATGCCGGTGGAAATAAATCTTTGCATCCAATTATTTCGATCGTGCCAACAAGCCCATTGAGAGATGGACCATCGTTAATTATTTGGGCAACTTCCACTGACATAACTAAACTGCATAAATAATACTTTTCGAGCCTCCCCAAAACCCAAACGACCCCAAACGGAATTTCACTTCCACGGATTAGAATACTAGATCTAAACCACAATCGCGATGATGAAAATCCACCAAATGGGCCATAGAAAGCCAGACAGACAAACCCAAACAAACCCAAGCAAAATCCACCATAAATGCCAAAAAAGCCAGACGAACAAACTCAAACGGAAATGAACTTGGACGAATTAAAAAACTAGATGAGCCGCAATTCCGATTGTCAAAATCCACCCAATGTGTCATAGCAAGCCATCTACACTGCAAAAACCAGGCGTGTTTGACGTTTATTCAAGGTATGTAGAAGTAACATAACATAAAGGTTAGACACGCGTTGCCATGTTGATTCTACACACTTATGCGTTTGGTAACGCGTAATGCGTTAGAATTACTCACGTAATGCGTCAAGATTACACACATGAGTGGGCAATTTTTACGCATTAAATTATTACACACCTTCGTAACTGTCCCCATCAATAACCCGCTTATTCGTACACACATAAAGCGCGTAGAATCAACATAGAATACGCATACTTACACACATTGGACTAAACAACACACGTTGATAGCAACACACGTGCAAAAATAACACGAGCTAAATAAACAATAACACAGTTTAAGTGTGTTAATTGCGTGTTATTAATCGTATGTTTTAAAAAGCACCTTGGTTACGGCATCACGTGAAACTCATTGGCAGATTTGACATCGATTGATTAACCGGTTAAGGTATTCCTTTCGCGGAGGGCCGTATTTTGTGGGGGCATAAGCAGGGCCTTCTGAATCGTCGGTAAATTACAATTGCGCTTAATAAAAAATATAAGTTACAACGGATTATTATACACAACGATAACTTAGAATAAAAAATTTCGCGCAAATTTAGTGGATTGAGACATTTTTACATTTATTTGAAACGTCACGGCTACAAAAATTCGTCTGCTAGTCACATTTTTCCAAGTTTTAACATTAATATTTTCTTTAAACGTACGGTGACCCTCTGTTTTTATTGTGGTCACGGGATCTTTAGACTTTTTTATACCTGTGAGCAGTTTATATTAGGCATATAGAGTTATTTAGTGTATAAATTATTAGATAGAGATGTGGCCAGCGTGATATGTCCATAAAGCGCTGTATAAATGAGACGATTTTTAGGGCCGTAATTTTTCGTTAAAGGTTCGGTAACTTAGCTTGAAATTTTACCAGTATACTGGGATGTATTTTTACTTCATTATAGACGAAAATCAGTTAAGTGTAAAATATTTGGGTTCGTGAAAGGAATACCTTAATTGAAGAGCACATTTGGTCGTGACTTTTCGTTTTATTCATAAATCATTTTTTAATTTGTCACGTGGAAGAACCTAAAATTGGAATCTGTTTACCAAAACCTCGATAGCTGCATTGAATCTTTAGCGACATATTTTTGGTTCAAGGTCATAACCTACAAGCAAAAGCGGCCATCATCGTGAAGCTGTACACTAGGGTGGCACTTGATATGGGTAAAAAAAATTGATCGCGCCGCCCTCCAAAACGGTTGCAAATAATAAAAAAAAATCTATGCGAAGCCAGCTATGTCCGTTAAGAGGAAGGCGTGCCTGTAAGCATGAACTTAAATTTAAATATCAATTTTTCTTCATGATTGGAGCAATTTCGATTTTTTAAATCTAGTTAATTTGTCAATTTTTTTTAACTTTCCGAAGCTACTGTATATTGGCATTCAATATACAGATCAAATATTAAGATCCTCCATACTAGATTTGATGAGCGTTCAGTTTTACCATCCTATTATTTTGGAACAATGATCGATTTAGCTGCTATCAAACGTTTTTAATCACATCAAAATCAAACTTTACTTTTGGATCTTGCCAGAAAAATCTATTAAGTACGAAGGATATAAATTCACAATAAACCGTTCACATCGGACTTCCGGATTGGCCAGAATTGCTTTTCTTTTTTTTTTTTAATTTTGTTCGAAATATTCCTTGCGTGCTGAGATACAAACATATTAATATTTCACTGAGATCAGACTTCCAGTGCTGTGGATGAAAAATGTATTTGAAAATTACTTTCACAAAAATGCATAGGGACATTTTAAACTTGGGAGCATTTTAAGCTTGGCGAGCTTGTTCGTTTTATTGAAAACAACGAAATTATTTATTCGCACAAGTCATCCTGTTGGTCGGAAAAAACATAATATTTAAAAAATGTACACACAAGATATCGATACTAGTTCGTTCAGTACGAATTTATTTATTTAAACCACAGAAATATCGTGTTGAAAAATTGACAAATAAACTAGATTTAAAAGATCGAAATTTCTCCAGTCATGAAGAAAAATTGATATTTAAATTCAAGTTCATGCTTACAGGCACGCCTTCCTCTTAACGGACATGGCTGAGGCTTCGCGTAGACTTTTTCTTTATTATTTGGAACCGTTTTGGAGGGCGGTGCGATCAACTTTTTTTAACCCATATCAAGGGCCACCCCACTGTACACTGAGAAAAAAGAATCGTTGAATGTGCAGGATGCATTTTGTTGTCTCGAAATTTTGTCGTTTTGACAGTTGCTCAGACATGCTAAATAAGCTACAGTTCACACCACTATACTATTTTACCACCAACTATACTGTTTTGTTATGCCAATCAAAAATCAAGTTGAACGTATTTAAAGATACATTTTGTTAAACCAACTGAATTTTGGATGGATGAACGAATTATTTTTTCAGTGTATGAGAACCTAGCCCTCTCACGACACTCTCAAGCCATCTCTCAAGGCAAGAAAAACAGTGACATATAAGTACTGTCGAGTTAAGTTCAATAAATGCACATATTTTGACGATGGCTTTTATTATTCAATTTATTATTGCTACGCATCCCATGTATATACAGTAGTGCAAAAATAAGTGTCGTTTTTACCCACTTCGAGCATGTAAATGGCTGTAGACACTTTTTACACGTTTTAACGTGTGTAAAAAAATAACACGCGTAAGTGTGTTTTTCGAACGCATCTGTCCGTATTATGTTTACACCGTTATTTTTCACACACGTTAAAACGTGTGAGAAGTTTCTACAGCCTACTAAGGAGAATACGTTCGTTTTTGCAGTTTAAGGGGCCAGTCCACTTTGAAAATTTCAAAAAAATCGAAAGAAAGCGAGACTTGAAGAAATCGACGATGATGAGCAATCAGAAGGGATTTTGTACGGTGGAGGGATTGCCGATTTTCAAAATCTAGCTCCATCGTATCTCTAAAACTAATGAACCGATTATCTCGAAATTTGAACCACACATTGTAAACATGATTCGCAACAAGATGACCCTCGATAGTTTTAAAATTTTGATTTTTTCTCTTTTTATTTGCGAAAAACTCGCGTTTTTTCACTTTTTTCGTTTTTTATCTGCAATTTTCTTTATTTTGTGATAAAACTTTATATCCGAGGGTCATTTCGTAGCTGGTGTCATAATGAATTTTTGATTTTTCATTATTTGAAACCTTTGATTTTTTTTAAATTTCAGACACGCCGTTGCCGCGTTGTAATGGAGCTACACCTAGCCCGCCTATTTTGTACTTGTATTTTGTACTTAAAAACGAAAAAAAAATGAATTAATTTTTTAAAATGTATTTCAAGACTTTATTTATCAAGTCTAACAACTTTTATATTCGTATGTTTTATAAAATCCTAAAAAAAATCGCGAAAATGCTCTTTCTTTCGTGGCTCCAAAATGGACTGGCCCCTTAACGAGCCCACAAAACCCGGCAAGAAATCGCCCAAAATTGCAAAAGTCAGCGAGACGTTTGCCGTCTCGAGCAAAGCCAAACGAAGGCCCGCCATAACCGATCATCCGACCGACCCATTCCGTTCTCCAATTTGCCATCGCTCGTTTCGTCTCCCTACATCTGGTAAGATTAATGCGCGCGCGAGTTGGCAAAATGAACGAAAAAGGTCGTCAACCTCGAAAGGGCCACCCGGGAGTCCTTAATCTCCACCTGTGTGCGGTTAATTGACCGGGCGCGATCGCGTTTTCGAGTCTTGGGCGACTACTCCCTAACAAGCCACTCGCCCTGCGCCACGATAAACACTCGGACGTTTTTCCCCGTTTAACGAATTACGCGTTCCTTCGAAAACGTAACGAACAACACACGTTTCGAGAAACATGTCTCTGCTCGGCGGGACGTGCAAATGCGGCGAGAAATATATCGCGACACGCGCGCCCGTACTACGCCCACGGAACTGTTTGCGGGTCACGCGACCAAAACGACAACTGTACGACGTGCATCGTATATCGCCCAGTCCAAACTCCTCCACACGCGTACAACACTCGAATTTACAAATGGCCAGCTACACAATCCGAGCCAAGGACCGACTATCGTTTCGGCTCAATTCGAGACGCGATTGATCGACACGAATATCAAGTCTGCGGCGTGGTTTCTCTCCTTTCCCCGAGTCTCAGTCCCACTGAGGGAACAAGCAACGGTGGGATCAGGTTATTCGCGTCTGTTTGGGTTTAGAATGAAACCTGGGCAGTTTTCGTCATTTTCCCGTGCAGAAATTTAGTCCGGTTAACGGAGACTTTGTCCTTGAAATTTAGCGGGAGATTTTAGCGGCTCAACATAAGCAGTTGGAAGAAGAGGAGGGATGCCTCTATGGACCAGGCATTGCCGATTAGCGGTAATTGTAACACACATTTGTGTAAACACATTACAAAAATTTAAACGCGTTTTTCTCGAAAACACGTTTTTAAAAATGGCTGACATTCTCCTGACCGCTGTAATTAACATATCGACTTGAAATTTGGAGAGCATACTCGGAAAATATGTCTTCACGGAATGACGGATTGTTTTTTCGATAGACACATTTTTGCATTTATTATTTATCTTTTTATGCGAACAAAAAAACGCGAAAATTCGATTTTTGTTAATTGCCGCCATTTTCCAAAATTTCTACTAAACGAAAAACCCATCCGTCATTCCATGACCAAAGGGTCACAGATTGATAATATGCTTTGAATTTGTGTTTCAGATCAACAAAGAGGGGGCAGTGATGTCAGCCGTTTACCTCCCGCGATTTGAGGACCTGTTTTCGCGGAGCTGTAACGGCCGCCATTTTGGTTTTAAAAAAAAAACTTTTTTTTAACGCTCTGTATATCATGAATAAAAGCAAGAAAAAACCGCACTCAAAAAGCTTTACTCGTTTCCTTTAAAAAAAATAAAATGTAAACACCTGAAATATGACACTCCAAGGACAAAGTCTTGGACGAAAACCCAACATTTTTTAGTTTAGAATATGAATTTCTGACTGAAGGCTGATGTTTGCATACTGAAAGTAACCCCAATAAAATGTTGCCCCTCAACTCGCCCCAATCATAAGAAATGGGGGTTCAAAACTTAAAAATCGCCATCTCGATAATGAAGGCCATAGGCCACAGTAACGGGTATAAAATCATGTGCGAATTTAACCATTTTTTTCGTATGAAAATGTGATTCACTCATAAACTGAATTACACATCTATTTAGTATGAATATCAAGCTGTTAGAAAAAAAAAATATTTTTTTTTCGATGTGCAAAATGGCCGACTACTCGAAACTTCTCAAAACAGCTTTTTTCCAATTGACGTGACAAATAACATAAACATTTTGCACTCGATTTACTTCAAATTCAAAAGTTATGTCCCTAATTGCATTTCGCAGAGAAGTACGTACGGAATTTCTGATTAATCGAAAACTTTTCATTTCATGAGCAGTTTATGTGCAGGTGTAACGAAATTTTTCACTGAAAATTCATTTCTTAAGTTCAAATACCTACAACTTTTTAATAAAACAATATTTTTTAAATTCCGTACGTACTTCTCTAGGTATTCTAATGGAGATTGACGAGAATTTTTGTTTTTTGTTCCAGGTCAAAAATTGTGGATGCTAAATGTCGCGCCGTGGAGCATCAAAAAAAAAAAGATAAAAGAAAATATTAGTAGTTGGCCATTTTGTGCATAGAAAAAAAATATATATTTTCTAACAGCTTGATATTCATACTAAATAAATGTGTAATTAATTTTATGAGTGAATCACTTTTTCATACGAAAAAAATTGTCATTTTCGCACATGATTTTATACCCGTTACTGCACTGAAAAAGGAAATTCAATTAATTATTCTATTAATGAAAATTGATGATTTTTTTAAAAGAAATAATTTTATACCCGTTACTGCACTGAAAAAGAAAATTCAATTAATTTATATTAAATTAAATCCAATTACCACAATTGGATCTTTAAATACGTTCAACTTGATTTTTCATTGGCATAACAAAACAGTATAGTTGGGCGGTAACCAAAGATACATTTAAACAATATGCTTATTTAGCATGTCTGAGCAACTGTTAAAACAACAAAATTTCGAGACAACAAAATGCATTTTGCACATTCAACGATTCTTTTTTCTCAGTGTGTGGCCTAAGGCCTTAATAGCCCGATGCCAAAAAGTTTCAAACAAAAGTTCTTTGGAATAATAAAATTCGTATAAAGTTATCTGACGTCCAACCACCTATGTTTGAAAATAGCGGCACAAAAACGATTCGAAAATTCGGGTGTGGGCGAAAATTGATGCGTGGGCGAGCGGAGTAGACATATCGCTGCGTCCTTGTCTGGGTCTTGTATTTTATTATTCCAAACAACTTTTGTTTGAAACATTTTTTTTATTGGGCCATTAATTTTCGAGATACGGCAATTTTTAAGTTTCCAACCCCTATTTCTTAAGATTGGGGCGAGTTGAGGGGCAATCTTTGATTAGGATTACTTTCAGTGTGCAACCATTTATCCTGAGTCAAAAATTCACATTCTACGCTAAAAAGAGCTGGGTTTTCGTCTCTTTTACTGGAGACATGTGGTAGGATCTGGCAATTCCCCAACAAATTCCGGCACGGGTCGCCGCACTCTCAATGAAAACAGGGAAAAATCATTGGAAAAAAATTAGTTTTTTCGGTTTTAAATCGGATTTGTTAAATTTACCTTCTTTTTTTGCGCCGTTACGGGCCGCGAAGGGAAAAAGAAATGACAGAGTGTGCTTGTTTGGGTTTGGCAGGATGCTAATTGAATTTTTTAAAATTATTTCACGATCCCGGCGGTACTTGCCCAAAAAATGTAAACTTCGCATGCTTTTCGTAATAAAAATCACCGACAATTGAATTACGGAATGAAAAACGCCGATAATTCAAGTATTCCGAATTAAAATCTCCAAAATTCCACTATTCCAAATTAAAATCACAAAAAAATCATGTATTTCGGGTGTAATCCCTAAAACCGAATCACGCGGAATACAATTCACGATATATGCAATTACTTTTAATGACATCCCCAAAATTATATCCTCTGGAATAAAAATCCGCAAAAGTTGAAATATTTCGCACGAAACTTCCCAAAATTGAATTAATCGGAATAAAATTTACGAAATATTCAATTACTTTTAACGAAAATCCCCTCAATTGATCAATTATCTGGCGCGAAAATCCCCGCAATTGAACCCTCCTGACTAAGACTCCACAAAATTGAATTATTCGGAATAAAGTTCACCAAAAATTCAACTACTTTCATAAAAATCACTTTGGAGTACAACTTCCCCGAGTTTGAATATCCAAAAAAGTTCAATTATTCGTCACGAAAATCCCCAAAATCGAATAAACCATCTGGAATAAAGCTTCGAAATAAAATTTGGAAATAAAAATTGCTGAAAAAATGAGTAAACTCGAGAATATACATATATCGAATCGGAACGAGGAAGACTGAAAGAATGGTAAAGTTCGATGAGCAAATGTGAGCGCGTCATTGCACATGTGGGACGAATTGAGAGGAGAGAAGACACGGTCGCGGCGGATTTTCTGTGAGATGTCGCCCCGGCTTAGCAGGAACAAACGGCGAATGAGATAGCGCGAGACGCGCGGTCTTGTCAGTCTCACGCTTCGCTAGGTGAGCCCCGTCGATCCGAGCACACGTCACCGCGGTCTTTTATCCGCAATAAATAAATAAATATATATATATATATATATATATATATATATATTTATATTTATATATATATGTATGTATGTATGTATGTATGTATGTATGTATGTATGTATGTATGTATGTATGTATGTATGTATGTATGTATGTATGTATGTATGTATGTATGTATGTATATGTATATGTATATTTCTTCCTTGCATGGACGCGCGCGAGCATCATCTCGTTTCGTGTCTCGCGCCCAAACACGCGAAGCCAATTTCTTTTGCCCTTATTCATAACCACACTAGTGACAATCGAGCCGGGGTGAAAAATCGGCCAAATCCGCCGAAAGATCCGCGACCGGCAAATGGCCGATTTTTAACACGCCTGCGACCTCAGAAAAAATATCGAGATACGAAAAATGAATATTTCACGGAATATTTCAATTTCTTAAGGGGTTACCCCCACTTGCGATTTTGAAAAAATCAATTTTTTTATTGCATTTTTTTCCAAGTATAAGTATCTGAGAATATGTCCTGAAAATTTCAAGTCGATCCGAACAAAATTGACTGAGATATGAGCGTTGAAAGAGAACAATCCGTTCTTGGTGTAAACTGAAATTGAAACTTTAAACGCGTTTTTCTCAAAATGGCATTTCTGAAGTCGGTGACCAAGATTACTCGAACACTAATGAACCGATCTTCTTGAAATTTTGCAGGATTATTTAATACATATAAATGTAGTCTTTAATCGTTCGATTTTTTTTTTCGAAAAAAATGGCCGTTTTATAGCCAAAAAACGGCCGTTTTTTTTTCGTTAAAATCGAACCATTAACTTTAACTGTCCGCCATTTTGTGAAAAATGAATATTTTTTAAAATCCTTCGATTAAAGACTAGTTTATACTTATATTTGACTAAATCCATCCGCATTTCTTTTTCAGATGATCCACTTCGCCGCAATGTTCGTCACCGCAAACCGTGTATATAAAAACATTATTTCATTGACGGCCATTTGCCACTAAACAATGTAATATTTTTCAATAAAAAAATTACTGAAAGTTCTTCAAGATGTGTTCTTTAAGATGGTATATTGATCGATTAAATTTTTTTTGTAGTTTTCTTTAAAAAAATTCATGAAAAAGGCCTTTTTATGCGCTACAAGTGGGGGTAAGGCCTTCATTTATTTTTATTTTTACTTTTCATTCATTCGTATTATTTCGTGTTTGAGTCAATGTTGAGTGGGAAAACTTTTTACATAACTATTTTGCAACGTTCGAATTCGAAGTACTGTTTTTTCCGGTCGAATAGAATTTCATTGGTTTTTTTCATATTTTACGTAATTTTAAAAAATATTCCATTCGTTGATGTTCTTCACGCTTTTAATACGATTATTTAAAACCTTTTCATTTTGTATGCAATTATCACGCAAATGCTGTGATCGGTCTTGCTGTTATACTGGTTATTTTGCAGTTCATTTTTTTTTAATGCGTTTTATTTCAACGACGGAATTCGGTGGTCGGCTTTCGGCACAGCCGAACTTTCATCGCGATCATAAGGATGCGTTGCGTAACTCGCGAATGCACGAACGCGCGCGCGACTGCCCCATCGTTTCTAGGCTTCGCATTAATTGAATTTTCCAACTGTCAGATGCATCCCTCGTTTGTGCAGTTCATTCTGCCTTTTCGCTGCACAAATATTTTTCTTTGTACCGCTGAAGCGTAATTTTTGTCATTAGCCGCGGTTCTGTGCGGGCAAAATTTCGATTATTTCCGTGACGTTTGAAACAATTTTCGATAAGGGAATTTAATGAGGTGTCATTTGAATGTATATACATATCCAAGCAATATCACAATCGGTAAAAAATGAGTAACCAGCGCCAGGCAAAGGCAATGAAGTTCGATTGAACCGAAAATAAAATAAATATATTCAAAAGCAATAAAAAAAATTGACCAAAATTAAATTAGTGACTAAAATAATAATACTAAAAACGGTCAATATTTAATACGTTGAAAAAATTATTTTACAACAATATTCAAAAATTAAATTGAATAATTACTATAATAATAATATTTTTGACTAAACCGACACGAAGCGATGAGCGCTTGCCGTGCACCGGCTGGCGCATCGACCCAGCGTAAAATTCATGGGTGAGAAGTGGATGAAAACAAATCGATTTTTAAATGAAAATTTCAATTTTTGGGAGACTTCTGCGATCTCTAATTTTCTTTACCGCCCGTAACTTCCGTGAACTTTTTTTTCTTCAACGAAATGTTCTTGAATTTTCTGAAAATTCAAAAATTATTTCAAAATTCTTGAATTTTTTTTCTTCAACGAAGACAGTGAGAAAAAGGAAAAAAAATAGAGTTCAAATTCGTGCCACCCTAGTGTAGATACTTGAAGAAAAGTCTGTGTACCAAAGAATCAGAAGAATATGGGGTAGGCTATACCGGTACGGGTTTTTCACAGTTTCCCCGTACCCACGACAAATGCGGTATGGTGTAGCTTATGCAGGCTGTAGACGCAACAAAAGTTAGGTTCGATTAGCGAAGTGCGGGTAGAGAGTGATAAGAAAGGGTGCAATTGTGAAGGGCAATACGTGAAAACCAGCAAATATATACGTTGGAACCCAGAAAATAAAATGAAATAAAAATAATATTCTCAAATATTTAAAACTTAATATTTTCAAATAATAAGTTGAAATAATATTCTGAAAATTAATAAATAAAAGAAGGAGTCGCGAAAAAATGCTATTCAATATCTGAGCCCAAACAAAATCGAGCCTTCAATCGAGGTTCAATTGTGAAGGGCAATACGTACAAATCAGCAAATATATACGTTGGAACCCAGAAAATAAAATGAAATAAAAATAATATTCTCAAATATTTAGAACTTAATATTTTCAAATAATAATATTTTATAGTATGTTATATTTTCAAATAATAATATTTTATATTATGTTATATTTTCAAATAATAATATTTTATATTATGTTATATTTTCAAATAATAATATTTTATATTATATTATATTTTCAAATAATAATACAAAAAAATGCTATCCAATATCCGAGCCCAAACAAAATAAAGCCCGAAATCACAGAATCTGTGAGAGCCAACAAGATAGAAAATGGTGGCACACCGTGTACCCCGGGCTCACGTATCGAGCGATCTGCGTCCTGGCCATATGTGCAAATACACACGATACATACGTATACTCGCACGAATGTATAGGGCTAGTTTTGGCCCTCCACAGAAAGGGGTATTTAATTATTCGTCGATCTATTTCCACGCCGTGGTCCATCCCCACAGACACGCACGCACGCGCACACACACACACACACACACACACACACACACACACACACACACACACACACACACACACACACACACACACACACAAGTCGCATGTATATATATATAAATATATATATTAGGGTGGCACAAAGTTAAGGTCTATTTTTTCCTTTTTCTCACCATCCAATTATCTTCTTTAAAGAAAAAAAATTGTGGCCGAAGCTGCGAACGGTCAAAAAATATTAGAGTTTATTTAGAAATATTATTCAAATTTTCATTAAAAAGTATTTTTTTTCGTCTACTTCTCACCTATGAAGCCTCTACCCAGCCAATGATTATTTAATGGACGCTGAAGGTTTTCGAAATTTACAATTTCCGCCAAAAAATAAATCTCGCATGCGCTATAATTCCTTGTAGCATAAAAACTAAATAAACAGCGAAGTGTTACATTTTTCGAACAATTTATTATAATCATTTGTAACAAACACCACTCAGACGATCAGCTGCCATTTCTGTTTTACGAATAAGACGACCTATAAGTATGTTTACGGACAAGAGCTTTAAAGAATCATTTTACGAGAACAATTATAATTCTTGGGTTAGAAGTGTGAGGTAAATTTCAAAAATCTGTTTCTAGAGAAAAAAAAGGATTAATTGTTGTGAAAAATGTTACAAAGCGTCAAATTTATGAGTGAGTAGAGTACAAAAAGGCGAAAATTGGAAACTTCGAAGCTCTTGAGCAACCACTAAATATTCATTGGCCGGCTAGAGGTTTAGCGAGGTTAATTTAAAATTATAAAGCGTAAAATTCATGGGTGAGAAGTGGACGGAAAAGAAATCGAAGTTTTGTAAAAAAAATTCGAAATTTTGGGAGGCTTGAACGACCTCTAAATATTT